>JAVCKU010000182.1:22504081-22517766 GCA_032273985.1 Hypsolebias coamazonicus
GGCGGGGGGGGCCGGATACGCGAAGCAGCCGGTTACCAGGACAGCCGGATACCGGGGACCCCCTGTATATATATATATAGTCAGCTTACTAAAGTGACAATAAAAACTATTACTTATTTGGAAAAAAAATCTATTAAATTTAACAGTTTTAATCATTGCCTTTGGATATATCACATTTCTATTTTAAAAACTCTACATTAAACCTGTGAAAAATGTTTAAATAATAGGTGGTAAACAAGAAAATCCCATTTATGATAAAATAGGTTGTTTCATTAGACTGCATATTTTATATTAAAATCTAATTTTAAATTCTGTTTATATGAAAAGTACAAAACTTTGACTGTTTGACGTTAATATCAAACATTGCGTGACACGTTGACGAACGCTGTTGATCTGCCTGTTCAGCAGCTTTTTGTTGTGCACGTCGGATCAAGTCAAACTAAATTTATCCAACTTAAATGACCTCAAATTGAACATATTTTTAGAAACATCAAAATGATTTCTTTTCTTATTTTGAGAATCCCCAGTCAACGTTAGTCATTTGTTTAATACTGCGCGTTTCGGACTGATGCCCTGCAGAATGTGGAAACACCCATTTCATAAATTTGTGATCTGATAAATCTGACGTTGGCTTTTTCACTCCACTCTTCCTCGTTTTGAATTTCCTGGATTAAAAATAAAATGCCACGCTTTAATTTATATAATTTTATTTATAAACATACAGTATGCCATAATAAATGTCATTGCATTTAAACATCAGATGAATCTATATTCCAGATAATATTCAGGTAAATATTACAATAAATACAATACAGATGCAAAAGGTTCACACCGTCCTCCCATTCTGTTAAAATCCTCAGACTATCAGCTCAGTCTCAAAGATCCTGCTATAAGAGACTCAGCTTGGATTGACTCATCAACTAAATGAGGATTAAATATAAAATACACATAATCAGGAAAAAAAAAAAAAAGCTTGGAAAATACTGTAAATCAGAGAGAGATGACACCGGAGGTGAAGAATGGATGCAGTTCAGCAGGAGGAAGAGGAGGCTGCTAGTTTACAGAAAATCATTTGTTTTTATGCTTAAACATGCATTAAAAATAAAATGATAAAAACATCCAACGTGTAACGGAGCTCGTCTTATACGGGATAAAATTTAAGCAGGTAATTTAAAATGTGCAGCGGGTTTAACAGACCTGCAGCTTTCATCCAGCCACGTGTTGCAGCTGCTGCTGGTACCCCTGCTGAGGACAGGTTTAACATTTACGGGTGAGTTTTTTTTTTAGAATATTTTTAAATATATAAATTGTTTTTACAGCTGAGACGCAATCAAAATAACTTCAAGATGAGCGTGAAGCTGATGGAAATAAAACCCGCGTTTCCCCCGCAGAACGGAGCACACGTTGTGCATGGGGGTTTGCTTCAAAAGGACAAAAGCGATTTTATTAATGTATTTCTTCTACTTCCAATCAGATTAAAATAGAACACAACACTGTGTTACTTCTTGTGAAATTAAACATTTCTTGAATGAAGAGCGGCAGCAAAGTATTTGATTTTGGACAAATCCGTCTTTGTTGAACAGAAATACTGAAAACTTCAAAGCCCACATGGCTCGTGCTTCGCTTCCTGCTTTGCTAAGGCACATTAATGTCTTCACGCTCCGAGACGATGTGTATGAAGAACAACCTGTTGGCACCCAGAAACATCTAACGAGCTATGACCATCACAACCAACTCCGTCCTTTATCGCTCATTTTATTCTGTTCACAGACAACTGATGGGGGAATACACTTACTGTAGATTTAGTGTCTAAATAATTATTTTTGACCTTTATGGCCTTTTATAAAATACAGATATGAGTGTTTTTAATCCAGTATCTGAGCAATGACTGGCAGCAGTGCTGATTTTTAATGACCTGATTGCATCATCAGTTTCTGTCCTCCATTTTTAGATTCTTGTCACTCAAAGGCTGCATCTTAGATCCAAAACAAAAAAAGAAACTGATGGTTTTGTTGCATGTAGCTGAAAGGTAAACTAAGTTTCTCCACGAAGGATCAAACATGCACTGAATCTCTCTTGCTTTGTGGTTTGTGTTCATTCTCGCAGGCACCATTTCAACATGGCCGACACCACCGTCTCCTCCTCACTACACGACGAAACGGTTTG
This sequence comes from Hypsolebias coamazonicus, assembly GCA_032273985.1. Taxonomy (NCBI): domain Eukaryota; kingdom Metazoa; phylum Chordata; class Actinopteri; order Cyprinodontiformes; family Rivulidae; genus Hypsolebias; species Hypsolebias coamazonicus. Next base: position 22,506,248 of record JAVCKU010000182.1, read on the forward strand.
TTTGTGCACGAGGACCAATCAAAATTCAGATTTCACGGACGCTATCAGATTACATGAACACAGAGCGTCTTATTTTGACAGTCCCCAGATGTGTTTACCACGTGGTGACTCTTCATCTGTCACTGAGCTGCAGAGGAAGCAGAGATCCCAACACGCCACGGAGGATGTGACTCGATAATGGGTTTAAAACATGGAGGGGGTTTCTTCTTGCGCTTTTCACTCGGACGTCACAAGGTGGTCGGCTGTCCGGCCGCTTGACAGGAAAGACAGGATAAAAAAAAAAGGAGTCAACTTTTATACGTATCATCTATTTTTGGGATCACAAACAGATCAAACTGAATCTGCTGATTGATGCTGACAGATGTGAAGATGTTCCTGAAACACAAACTCAAGCACTTTTCTTTTTAAACTTCTGTTTGGAGCTGATGGAGCCGGGTATTTCTGATAATCTGACGTGAATGAGCAGATCCCAGAAAGCCCTGTGAATAAGTTGAAAGCAATCTTTTAATATAAATATACTTTTGACACAGAGGCTCTGAACCCCGGTTCACTCTACTGAAACGGACGTGGAGGAAACTGTGTCAAGGCTGCATGTGGAGGACACCGGTCACACGATCTCTGTGAACATTCGATGTCCATCTGAGGCTTCATACATCACATTAAAACCAAAACAGTGAGGCGACTGCGTTAAATCTTTAGCACTAGTGCTGCAGAGTCATGAAACAAAGTTTGACTTTTATGATAAAAGCTTGAAATTAGGCATGAATGATCTATTGGACATACAATAAATAAATAAAAAGCATTATATATATATATATATATATATATATATATATATAAACAGATAAAAAAACAACAAATAGGTAAGTCTGTTTTTGTGCAGATGTAAAAGTGTGTTATATCATAAATGAAGGACTTGAATGTCTTGCGAGGTTGTGATTTGAAAACAGTGTCTTGGCTTGAAACATTTCATGGATTTTGACACTATTCAAAGTTTGACAATGACATAACTATAACTACTCATCATGTTTTCATGTACAATGCTGTGCGCATGTGAGACCAACGCAATAACATCAGCATCTGCCACAACATTAAACTTATGCATGAAAGGCTGAGCCATTCTGATTTTACGAGGAAAAAGCTGTTTTCCACAAACAAAGATCAACAACACTGAAAAAATCTACACTATGGATACAATGATTTTATGACAAATTATGTCCCAGTCATTATTTCTTGCACATTTAGCGTTTGAACCACCAAGTGAAGGGCTCTTATGGATCTGCAGTTGTTTCATTGTCATGTTTGTGATTGCTACATATGCAGATGACCACTAGATGTCGCCAGTTTGATGCAGAGATGGAGAATGATGGGTCACTGTGGTGAGCCCAGAAGAGGGAACAGCTAAAGAAGAAGAACGCTTCATACTCACAGCTTTAGTTTAATTAAGAAAAACAAAAGTGAAACAGGCGACGTGGAACAATAAACTGAACACTAGAGCTGACAGAGGACGAGGAACTAACAATGAACAAGCGCAAACCAGAGAGGTGAGTGCTGCACAAGGCTGATTACTGCGTGAGGACAGCTGGGTGTGCTGCGTGAGTAACCACATTATCTGAGGGAAACAACGGCTACAATGACACAAAATCCTGTCAGATTAAACATCCAGAAACAAAACAACTAAAGCACGAAGAGGATAAAGTGCACGACAGCATCAAACTCCACAGAAACCCTCAAATGTGCAGTTTTTACAAACTCATTGGCTCAAGTTTCCTTTAAATCACTGCATCGCCAATAAATTCACACAAAATTCCTTTAAAACACAACAAAAACTCTTGTTTAACTTTAAAATATGTGACTATAAATTACCAATAATTATGACTAAAAGTGTTTGAATCATTGAAGATGATTTATTTTTTAAGGAGCTGGATACATTCAACAGTCGTTCATAATTTTGATGGAAGGATGAAAACAGCAGATTTATAAAAATAAACAAAAAAAGAGAATAAAGGCAGGTCATGTAAGGGGGGTGGAGGGTGGGGGGTGTCGTGAACTCACAGCGGGAGCGGATGTAGCACTGGTTGCAGTTGAGGAGGCCGTTTCTGATCCGGACGTCTGTCCCCGTGGTGGTGTCCCCCAACTGTCCCTTACACACCCCACACTGAGAGACAAGACACGCAGACAGGACAGGAGATTATTCAGTTATCAGAGGGTTTAAACCCTAAATGAGAAACATCTTGAACACTTCCTCTCTTGTGGAACCAACTTCCAGTTTCTGTCCATGAGGCTGAAACCTTGTCCAGATTTAAGACGGGCTGAAGTTGTCCCTTTTGATAAATCCTATAGTTAGGGTCGGCTTGGGTTTCCTGAGCTGCACCTTCGTTCTGCTGCTATAGTCTCAGACTGCTGGAGGACAAACTGACATGTCCTCTCTCTGTTGCTGTCTTTACTTGCTCTACTCTGTTTATATTTAATTATTTATATCTTAACATGTTTTTAAATCTTCCACTAATAGAAAGTTCACTTGGACCTGCCATTGTGTATCTGTTCCTACTTCCTGTCCTCTCAAATCCAGCCGGTCGAAGCAGATGGCCGCTCGTCCCGAGTCTGGTTTTGCTGGAGGTTTTTTCCAGTTAAAAGGGAGTTTTTCCTTCCCGCTGTCTCCTCTGTGCTTGCTCAAGATGAGAGACTGAGATGAGGTGAAGATTCTACACAACCTGCTGCTCATCATCCAAGGCAGAGCTTTCTAAGAAACCCAGACTGTTGTACGAGTCTCTGCAAGTGTCTGAGGTCGTGATCAGAAACTCACAAAACAATTAAGGTATGGAGCCGAAAGGTTTTAATTCAAAGTTGTTATTGAGGGGATATATGAACATTATGTCTCTTGTGTAAATATATTGTGAAAAATACCTTGCTACTTTGAATATTTTTCAGAAAATTAGAATTTATTCGCTCAGAAAATGCTTCAGGGAGCAAAGGCTCAAAACACAAAATGTTTTTGTGTACATATCCAGATTGTTAAAGTGCGTATTTGAACTCTGGTCAACACAGAATGCTGGAGGAACATCACAGCCTCTGGATTTAAACTCTTTTTCAGCTTCTGCGTGCAAAATCTGAAAAGAAAAACTTTACAAGGATAACAGCCTAAAACTGAAGCAACATTTAAACTGTAATAACTAAGTGAAATAATGTGCTTTTAACGACTGCATCTGAATGAAAGGACAAATCATCTCTGCCGTTTGATTCTAATATAATGATCCTTTAACCCTCAGCCGTTCATACTTTGATGGATTAAACGGAGAATAATGTTCTGTCATGCACCTTGAGAGGATAAGCCGTAACTCTGCACCAACCTTGAAGCAGTGGATGTGGAAGTAGAGGCTGAGGGTTTCTATGATCATGGCTGCTCCCTTCCCTAATGGCTGCCCACAGCTGGAGCACAGCTTCTTCCCGCTGACAGACCTACAGGAGGTTAAAGTCAGACGCACAAACACAAAGGCTGACATCTCTGTGGGTAAATCCTTATTCTCTTTGCCTTCTTGTTTCCACCGTGAACCTTTTTCTTGTATTCTAGTTGCATTTTAATATATCAAAAGTAAACATCACTAAAAATTCTCTATTCTTTAATCGTTAACTTGTTTGCAGCAATATCTGCAAATTTACTCCACGACTGAAGACGTGAATTTTAATTTAAAACTCGTGTTTCTCCTTGACTCAACCTTCTTTGGACTCCATTAACATTCCATGTGGAGCGGAGAGTTGCTGCTGCAGAGCTACATGTCATGAGATGGGTGGAGGAAATGGGGCAGCAGAACCCCGAGCTGCGGTACCTGCTGGCTGGTGCTGCTGCTGCGGGGGGCTTTGATGAGCTGCTTCTTATGTGATTATCAATGGGGCCGCTTCTGGAAACGGACAGCAACATGCAACACGATGATGGCTCACAGATACAGACACTCTATTGGCCGACAGCGTCAGACGAGCGACCAATCCACAGACACGACAGACACTGGCAGCAGATTTCACCTTATTGTAACTTTGGAGACATGTTTCATACATTTTTACTGAGCATGACTTGAAAGATTCTCTTGAAAGCACATTATCCTTGCATGCCATTTTCTTATTTTATGGATCAAAGTTACAAAAAGGCAAAAAAACGGGCAAAGGTCGCCACCTGCTGGTCAATGGTTGAGCAACATTTTAACCTTTAAAAAGCGTTTTTAAACGGGTAAATGTAAAAACAATTAAATGAGAGCAAAAAAAAAATCTAAACAGACTAAGGAAAATGAACATGTTAAAATGAAGCAATGTTTGCAGCGATGCATGAATGAGGAAACATCTTCCAGACACAATCGTGGCGATTCGCACACCTTCGCTCTCCTGCAGACCGACTCGTTCGGCTGCTGTCAGCTGGAGGCTCTTGACGGGTCTTGGCTGGAGTCGTTGAAGATTTGTTCGTTGGTGGAGGAAGCTTTTGGCCGTTGTGAACGCCGTGATTCTCGGTCTGGCTGCTGGTCTGACTCACCAAACTGAGGACAGACACATGAAACATGCTTTATTCTCATAAAACACGTCAAACGTTGCTTCAGGGAGTGTAAAACAGTCATCATCAGCTGAATTTAACAAAATAAAATGGTATGAGCCTCTGGTTTAATTAGTAAGCTGAACCGTCCACTTTTCAGTCTTCGTTGCAGACAAAAAGAAGAAGTCAGGTGACTTTGTACTTCAACACCTAATAACAAACAATGTATTAATATGAAGTGAAATCAAGTTATTTAACCAGCAGCTTGTCTGAAACAACTATGCCAGGAAAATAATATTCACTTCAACATTTGGTAAAACTGGATCAGACATGAACTGTAGAGCTCACAGCAACATTTAATAGTGAAATTATGTATAAATATCAGTAGCCTGACAGGCTCGTCCCAGCCTGCCTGCTCAGTTTCAGCTCCTCTCCAAACTGTTGGAGCAGCGTTCACTTTGGAGCCATCACCAAACTAAACTCTGCTCTAAAAGACGAAAACTGCACTCTCATGTGCAGCAAGTGTGTAATACATGTGAACAAGCAACTAGAGCTTGTGTGGTAACTGTGAGCATGAGTGGGCATGGTGCGTGCCAGAGGTGTCCAGACTTTTTCATCACGAGCTCCTTTTAAAATGAGCAAGTCAAAGTGATCTACCTGCTATAAAACCCTGTTTAAATGAGAACAACCTCTGGAAACTTTTATGTTTTTACAATGTTTTTTGGGGGAGTAATAAACAAAAAATGAGTGTGTTTACACAAAAACACTGTAGTTTCCATGTCAGTCGGGTTGCCAGATAAGAAATGATGAACTATAGTACTGTGACTTTAAAATGATAATATTTTTACGTAAACTGTCATATGTGCTGAGTAAAGATATTCTAAATGATGAGGTGTGTGTTGTTGAACATGTGCAAATAAGACATTTTAAATTTATCTGGCAACCCTGATGCTCAGCTGTATTCATCGTGCATGCAGCGTCTGCATGACAGTTAGTCCAACCTGGTGAAGACACTAACGTGTCTTTGGAGCCTGGAGTTTAGTTTTGCTCCTACGTGCTGAAAAAGGCTGAGCACAAAAATACTCTACCGCTTATTACAACCGTTGTTATTTATTATGACCGTTGTTATTTATTATGACTGTTGTTATTTATTATGACTGTTGTTATTTATTATGACTGGTATTTATTATGACTGTTGTTATTTATTATGACTGTTGTTATTTATTATGACTGTTGTTATTTTTTATGACTGTTATTTATTACGACTGTTGTTATTTATTAGGATTGTTGTTATTTATTTTGACTGTTATTATTTATTATGACTGTTATTTATTATGACTGTTGTTATTTATTATGACCGTTGTTATTTATTATGACCGTTGTTATTTATTATGACCGTTGTTATTTATTATGACTGTTATTTATTATGACTGTTGTTATTTATTATGACTGTTGTTATTTATTATGACTGTTATTTATTATGACTGTTATTTATTATGACTGTTGATATTTATTATGACTGTTATTTATTATGACTGTTGTTATTTATTATGACTGTTGTTATTTATTATGACTGTTGATATTTATTATGACTGTTGTTATTTATTATGACTGTTATTTATTATGACTGTTGTTTATTATGACTGTTGTTATTTATTATGACTGTTATTTATTATGACTGTTATTTATTATGACTGTTGTTATTTATTATGACTGTTGTTATTTATTATGACTGTTAGTGCAGAAAAACTTTGGGACTGCAGCAGCTGGAGTGTGCACGTGCCACTTCACACTTAGTGGATTTCACACCTCCGTGGGAGGTTCCCCTGAGGCCTTCAGTTTCAGAGAGAACGAGGCTGTTGTCTGTAAATGAACATTTCACGTCGTGTAAACGGGGCCTCAGACCGGCTGCCCTGTCTGCGTCATAGATGGATGATTTAATATCATACCATTTACCCATAATGCCTTTGAGATTGACCAGTAGCTCATGATGGACATATTGGGCCCCCTTGGTTTGTGCATTTCATGAGTGTGGATGTAAGTAGGTGTAGATTAGATTTTACTGCTGTAAAAGTACATTTTGTGTCTTTTATTATTATTATTTTTGTGTATTTGTACTGTGGAATTCAGTACCTCACTTATTTTAAAAGTTATCATGCTCACAACATGCACAGTTGGATGCCCCGGCAGAGGGTGTATCTTTTTCCTTTTCACTCCTCAACGGGGGACATTTTTTAATATCTTGTGATGAGTCCTTGTGTCTGTTCCTTTGGACTGAAACTCTGGCACAACAAATTCCTGCAGGATCAGTAAAGTTCTATCTTGCCTTATCTCATCTTATCTTATCTTATACAAGTCTTGTAAGTCATGTTGTCAGCAATCTGAATGATTAAACACTTCCTGTGTCAGAGGCTGCTCACCAACCTTCGGCCAGTTTTCACGCTGTCGTCGGCCGTGCTGATGTCGCTGCTTCTGTCACTTTCGCTTTGTTTCCACTCCATAACGTCTGTGCTGCTTCTCTGTGTCAGTGATCAAGAAGACATCGTTTCAAGATTAAACCTCCAGTTTTCCATGTTTGGTTAAGACAGCGTCTCACTGCTCTGCGACTAGTTGGTAAACTTTCACCACAGTCTCCCAAACGTCTTCGTCTTGTCTTGCAACTTTTGCAGGGCTCTCAACGCTCACGTGAGTTGAGCGTTGTGCAGTTTTGAATTTTGAACATGTTAAAATAAATGTTTTTTTCTCCCCTAATATAACCACAAACTTGTTATGAGCGTCTCCAGCACGTCTCAAGAACATGAGAAGTGTATTTTAACATGTGCAGGGGTGCCCTCTGCTAACATTAAATAAGGGAAATGCGTAAGTGTGAAACCAACGCTGGTGATAAACAGCAAAAACTGGTCGTAACCAGCCAAGCTTTGTTTTAAAAGTTTACTCCAGAAGATTGATTCATAGATGGCGGGGCGGCTGCCAAGGTGGGGAAAATGCAGATGTGGATGTGATGTGGTCAACAAAATAATGGGCATGGCCAAGAATGCAGGTCTGCAAGGCGTGCTCACAAAAACAGGTCAGGATTTTTAAAACTGACCGCTCCAAAGTGGCCACACAACTCGCTGCTCACTTAGCTGCAACACTTCAGAACCCAGTGAGACCACAACGAACAATTTCACTCATCTTTTTGATATTTGGAGTGACCAACTAGTTTTCCACTGTTGGTTTAGTGAGATCTTTAATGGAGTGAAACACAAACAGCGGTGGAAACAGTCTGAGCACGTCCAACACGTCTCATTCGAAGTGGACACTTCCTATGCCACTTTTATTACGTTTGTTAAAAAAAAAAAACTCATAAAGTGTCTAATTATACCACACCACTTTATTTATAAAGCACTTAAAGCAGCAACAGGGCCAACCAAAGTGCTGTACAGCAAAAACAAAGAAGGACACAGGATAAAATACATACCAAACACCACATAGGTAAAGATAAGAACTAAATGACTAACATTATAAAATACAGTTAAAATCAACTCTCACAGGGTCAAAGTGGGGTTGAGATGGAGTAGAGGCAGGGCAGCTGACCTGGGACCTGAAAGTCTCTGGTTCAATCCCCAGACATTACCACATGCCGTGGTGTCTCTGAGCAAGTCACCTGATCCCTAACTGCTACCCGGGTGCCTACACAGCTGCAAACTGCTCCACCTGGGTGTCTCCCAGGTGCGATGAGTTAAATGCAGATAACTGATTTTGTCATTGTATGGGAACATACAATAACACATAGCACTTTATTATGTTATTATCAAAAGCCACAGAATAAAGGTGAGTTTTTAAACGAGACTTAAAAACAGTGAGAGGGAGCCTGCCTGACATGCAGTGGTAACTCATTCCACAGTCTTGGACCTGCAACAGAAGGTCCTGTCACCTCTGAGCTTGAAACGAGTGCCTAGAACCAGTAAAAGCATCTGGTCTGCTGACCCCAGAGAGCGCTGTGGGACATATGGCTGCAGCAGATCAGTGAAATAGGAGGGGGCAGAACTGTTCAGATATTTAAAAACACACAGAAGGATTTTAAAATGAATTGGAAAGTGAACTGGGAGCCAGTGAAGGGAGGCCAGAACTGGAGTAATGTGCTCTCTTTTGCCTGAACCAGTTAAGAACTGGGCTTCAGCCTTTTGAACCAGTTGTAATCATGCAGTGGAGGTCTGACTGAAATTAGGAGACCATTGCAGTAATGAAGCCTGGATGTTATGAAACATTGTCTCAAGGTTACTTTAAGACAGTATGAGCTTAGACGGTCGCCTCAACTGAAAGAACAGGATTTAACAATCGTGTTGACTGTTTAGTTTCATGGAAGGGTTCATTGTCACTCCCAGATCAGTGACATCTTGTTTCTGTAACGGGGCTGGAGGTGAAAGGTGGTACAGTGGTTCCTGATCGTGCCGTGGAAACAACACAACTTCTGTCTTCTCGTTAAAGTTTAAGAAATTTAAAGACGTCCCGACCCTGATGTGAGCCAGGCAGTCCAGAAGAGGTTGGATAGAGCATGCACCAGTGCACTTCACAGGGAAGTAAATTTGACAGTCATCGGCATAAAAATGAAAAGGGATGTCGTGTACATCCTTGATTTAAAGATCAATACACAAACTTAAATACTGAGCAATAACCAAAGTAAATAAAATCCAGTTCACTCACAGACTGCTTTCCCAGCAGCTCCTGTTTGCGGTCCCAGTCAGCCAGCGAACGGACAATCGTGTACTGAGGCTCGGAGCTGCAGGAGAGCTCCACTCGACTGGGGGAGGGCAGGGCTGAGGAGCGGGGGGTCAGAGGCATGACGGTTTCCTCCAGGATCCTGCGCTCCTGTTGGGAGGCGACAGTCCAGAACACAAGTGGAGGAACGGTGAAAAAGAAAGTTTTATATGGTTCAAAATGAAGTTAAAACTTTAACTTTATAGTACTGTAAAGTATTTGAAGTACTTTGATACATCAAAGGGACGAGAGGGGAAATATATGCACCTCCTCGTGATACTTCTTCCCCTCCTCCACCACCTCCTTCTGGGCTTTCTCCCACTCCGCCTTCAGCTTCTCCTGCTCACGCTCGTACTTCTCCTGTTACCATAGCAACAGACACAAGACATACGGCAAAGAGCCTCAACGAAGCGGAAGGCCGAACCGGCTCAAGGTGGACGTTTATGCAGGGAAACAGAGGAGAAATAAATCTGACGTCAAACGGCTTCTTCTGCGCGATCAATTTACTTCGTTGATGTCCTGAAAATAAATATGTCTGCCTGAGGGAGTGTCGTACGTTAAGTTAAACAAGTACTCAGTTTGCTATCTGCGGTTATGGTTCAAATCTAATGATTTGCTAAAAATGAGAGAACATGTGCACAACACAAGCAGGAAACAAAAGACAACAGCCAAGCATGCAGAAGCTGCAGAGCATGGGGGGGTGTTCCTGCACAATTTTTAAATCTGCCACATTATTCCTTTAATATTATTATCAAAATATTTCTGTTTTCCTTACATGGACAATTCAATAATAATGTCAAAAAAATACAAGATTCCTGTGGGGCTTCTCTCTGCAGACTTGTGCAGGAACCCCACAGAGGGAGGGATTCAAAGATCAGACATTTAGGACAAGAAGAGAAACCAGGATGGGAGGTGTGCACGTCCACGTGTCAGACAGTCGTCCATCTGAGCAGGCCTCGTCACAAACCGTTCTTCAACAGCTGTAAAGAAGAGCTGTCTGTTGGTCAGTATGAGACACAGCTCCTTTAGCTGTTGGAAAACGCTGCGCTGAGCTGGTGAATGTCTGAGGAGGGAGCGGCTGATTCGGGCAGCAGCAACAGCAGCGACCGTGGACACAGTCCCAGCCTGATTATGAGATGGAGACAAGCAGAGGCTCCTCCGCTGCACAGACTCGCCATCTAGTGGTTCAAGTGTGACAGAGGAGTCGGGACGTGCTCAGCACAAACAATATCAAAAACATTGTGGTTATTCATCGTCAAAGGGAACTGATTGCCTCCGATGTGTGTCCCATCAGTGTCTGAAGGTGATAAAGCTCTGAGTAGTCTTTGTACAGATCTAGTAAAGAGCTGTGTGAATGGGTACATGAGGCACAGATTGTGTTGTAAAGAGCTTTGAGTGTCTTGATAAGTTAGAAAGGAGCTGTATAAGTACAGTCCATTTCCCATTTAAGCTAAAGACAATCTAATAATTTGGTAAATTTTAATAAGCAGCTGAATCCGAGACAGTGAAATGAAAGGAGTTTTAATCTGGACATTTTAAATACATTATTTTGTAAAGCTACTCGTAGCAATGTCATAAGACCAGTATTAAAAAAATATATATATACAGTATATCATATTATTGATTAATGTGTCCTTAAATGAAAAGTTAGTAAGCACATTTTGTGACGATGTGAACAGCCGAAGTGACTGAAAACAGCAGTGCCATTCATTAAAGAGCCAGTTGTAACAGAGCTCTGACAGACTCGATGCACTGACAAATTAAAATGAGTCTTAATTTCAGGCTCACCATTTTATATTTGACTTTACGGTTTGCATTAACTGCATTTGAAGCCAGAAGACAAGATGATTTTGTCCCATTAGCAACTTAATGATTAGTGAGAGATAAGTTCTTACTGAGGCACTGTCTGCTGTAATTAATGCAAATTGAGTCAAATTCTGAATAAATGAGAGTTTGAAAGTGTCTGTGAACAAATGTAGATAAATTCAAACATCTGTTCACTCTTGAGAAGGTAAAACTGATCAAACCAAACTATGGTTGCCATATTTTTTGCCCTATAAGTCACGTTTCTTTGCATAAGTTAAGGCCCCAGTATAGCTCTGCGTATGGCCGTACGCCGCTCTACGCCGTCCGTACGCAGAGGCAGATGCGTACGCCCGCAGGGCATGTACGCGCAAAGCTCAAATTTTACGACCGCGTACGCGAGCGCGGTGTCGGCACAATAAACTTCCCGGCGCCGGACTGTTTTGTATGCGACACCAAT
>JAVCKU010000182.1:22523852-22536504 GCA_032273985.1 Hypsolebias coamazonicus
TTTTTTGCTTTGTTTTGTTTTGTTTTTTGAATGTCCAGAGGACCAGACTTAGCTTTTTTAGATTTTTCTACATGGATCATTGAGCATGCATCAGGGTATAGTACTGTGGCTTTGAAATGATAGTATTTTGACCTAAACTGACATATGTGCTGAGTAAAGATAAGATGAGGTGTGTGTTGTTCGTTGAACATGTGCACAGAAAATGGTCTTGGTGCAGGGCGGCCAACTCGGGACCCGAAGGTCCAAGGTTCGATCCCCAGTCATTGCACAACTCGTGATGTCTCTGAGCAGGACACCCACTCCCCGGGAGCCTCCAAAGGTCGCCTGCTCCGCCTCATGGTGGATGGGTTAAATGCAGAGAGCCAACTTTGCCATTGTATGGGATACAATGATGACAATACATACACATTATTTTTATTATTAAAAGGAGGGGGGTAAATAAGAATTTTTAATTTATCTGGCAACCTTGATTCTCAGCTGCATTCACTGTGCATGCAGCGTCTGCGTGACTACCCAGAATATCTTGGTGTTTGATGTATTGTGCACCCCTGACGTGAACCCTTTGGAGCTTCAGTCCTAAACATTTGAGGTGTCCTGGACCTCTCTCTGCTGCGGGAGGCTCTTACCTTGCTGTTCCACGTTTCAGCCGCTGAGGGTCGGGGATGAAAGTAAGGCTTGGGCATCAGCAAAGGCACGAGTTTGGGTGACAGGGCCCGGGTGGACGGAGGCTCAGAGGAATGAGAGCGAACCTGAGGCCGGTGGTGTGATGACGAGTCTCTGGGAAACTCTTCGATCTGTGCCTCCAACGTGGACGTGAACTTTGGAGTGGGGGCAGACTGCTGGCGCAGATACTTCAAGGGCCCGTTGGGGTCCACGTCGAAGGGGTCTGGAGTGGTGGGGGAGGACGACAGGGACAGGGGGAAGGAGGGGTCGGCAGATATGCTGCGGTCGAGGAGCTTGGGCAGCTGCAGGCGCTCCAGGATTGCCTCACTGATGGAGAAACGCTGAGCGTAACGCTGGAGGATGACGGACGCCTCCTCTGGAGTCCTGGCCCTCCTGTACGCCTGACGCAGCTCCTCCTCACGGCGCTCCCTGGTAAAGAAGGGACGACAGAGTCTGACGTAATTTGTTGATTTTTATTTATTTATTTTTTTATCCAGACACTCAGGCAATATGAATATGCAAACTTTTGCAAATAATATATTCAGTTCTCTAAAACTTAAAAAGCTAAAAAGCACAAACAAAATGTTGCATTTAATGTAACTTTATACAAAAATAAAAATAATTTACTGGATTTTTTTTTATTATTCCACATCAGTTTGGATAACATTACTCCTAAAGATCTGCTCTTCCTCTCGTGTCTCGGTTCACAAGAATCACAATAAAAACGGCGTCTTTGACAACAACTTATTTTTTCTCATTATTTTCATCCTGAACTGCAGCAGAGACCTTTTGGTTAACGTTTAATGAAACGTGCGCTCATCAGTGCTGCACGTCACTTACTTGTCCTCCACAATCTCTCTGTACGTCTTGATGCTTCGTCTCCTCTGAGAGGTGCAGCCGTCTCCTGATATTAGATGCTCCATCAGCTTCCTCTCCTCCTCCTTTTTAATCAGATCCTGAGAGATGCTCCTCCTCCGGCTCTTCCATCGGGCCAGATCCTAACAGCAGAAACAGAAACGCTTCCAGGTGAAGCTTTGCTCACAGTCTTGGTACAACGACCTGCAGGCACAAAAACACAAAACCTGCGAGCAAAATGCTAAGAGGAGGTGAAGGAACCAAACTCACATCCTGCCAGTGGTTGTCCTCCTCTTTTATCCGGTTGTACTGGTTGTGCATCAACTCATGACGCACATGACTGTGTGGCTGCAAGATGACCTCGTCTTCATCACGCATGTCAATCATACTCATACTTCTAAAATATACAATGAGATGGAAAATATGCATCATAACTTGCCCACATTATATATTTTAGCACATTCATAAAATATAAAACTAATGTTCTTTTGCAAGTCCTTCAACATTTATAGTCACATTCAACTAATACATTTAAAAAGGAAACAGAAATAATTATTCAATGTGCACATACCTATTTATTAAGGTTTGTTTGTAAAAATAATTTTCAGCATCATTCTGTTTTGAATCCACAATCTGCAACATCCTGTGTAGTTTTCATTGGTGTGAACTCTGTACGTTGCATTTTATTTTATTATTTTTCAGTCAGGATTGTTACAGCCTTCAACAAACAGCAGTTTCTTTCACAGATGCGTGCAGCCGTCTAACCTCTGCCTCACAGAGCTAAAAATCTGAAGTTGTTTCCTGATGCACGCTCAGTAATCCAAGAAGTTGTTTCAAATTTTCCATAAGATACTCGCAGCAACCATGTGCAGCAGCACAGAGGACGAGCTAAATCATTTATTTCACCAACCACAGCTGCCTTTGGGAGGCATGCCCTGGAAAACAAATCAGTTAAAAAATTACCCTGGCTGCCACTAAAATAATAGATATTATTATTATATTGATTATTTCAGCAAGTTTAGGCTTTTCCTGCTATCTCAGCTACTGTTTAGCTGTTTTAGGTCAATTTGAGCTTTTTCAACTAATTCCACATTTTTTGCACTCTGCTCAATTTTTTCAGCCTAATTCAGCAAAAATGTGCTCTCTCCACTAACTTCTGGCAATTTAAGCTTCTTTATGATTTTTAGCTACATTTTAGCAGATTTTTTTCAGATAATTTTCACTTTTTTGTGCCAATTTCTGCTTCTTTCAGTCTAGTCGTGCAAACGTGTTCTTTCTTCTTCTGCTAATTTGTTTGTTCTACCTTTCAGCTACCTTTTTTGTTGCTAATTTCAGCTGTTTTCAGATATATTCAAGATTTTCATGGTAATTTTTTTGTTATTTTCAACCTAATTAACTTGTTTATGCTAATTTCAGCTTGTTATGCTCCCATCAGTTTTTTGTTTAATTTAATTATTTTTGGTTGTTTTTATACTAATTTTAGCATTTTTAGAGAATTCCACATTTTTAGCCCATTTTAACTGTTTCTGCTTCCTTCTGGTAGTTTAAGCTTCTTTCAGCCTTTTCAACTATGTTTTGCTAATTTCAGCTTTTTTAGCCAATGTTTTATTTTTGAGATAATTTCCGTTCATTTAAACCTAATTGAGCAAATATATGTTCTTTCTGCTTTCTTCGGCTAAGGTGTGTTTTTTTCATTTCGGCTACAATTCAGCATGTTTTTAAGTTAATTTTAGCTTTTTTTTTTTTTTTTTTGTTAGAAAGTTCTCCAGTAATTAGCATTCACCCTGCATTATGCAGGAAATGAAATTTCTTTAGTTTAATCTACTTTAGCACAACATGAATGGTAATCCCCCCTCAAAAGTATAACATAATGGGGTAAAAATCTGTAAATAATTAGTTTCCAACACTGTCTGGAGTTCATGTGTGAACATAGTTAAAAACCTGCCCTTTGAACTGTTTGAACATAAAGAGAAGCTAATTTAATTTAGCTTTCTCTTCTGTATGCTTCCACCCCCCACCCACCCAGTTCTGTCAACAAACAGGTGAAATGACCCTCTGATATGATTCTGTCTGTAGAAACTGACTTACTGCGGATCATTTGACACACAATCTGTGTGGCTGCAAACACAGAACACACAAAGACATCATATAATACACACACAGACACAATGAGCACAACATGTTGAAGGGAAAACATCAAGACTCATGCAAATATCTAAACACAGACAGGGCATGTTCAAGTGTTAGAAGATGAGATTTCTGCACAGCTGTACTCGTGAGCAGTGATAGACACCAAAGGAGACACAAGGGGGCAGTCTTATCTAAAGCACAGCCTGAAAAGTTTCCTGCAGCTCTGCAAACCAAAACGCAACCAGCACACAGAAAGGTGCATTCAGCAGAAATCTTAGAATGAAACTCATAACAGTCGATTCTTTTTAAAAGCACATGCATCTTTTATTAGCATAAGGTGATCAAAGATGGAGTTCCTTTTCTGCCTGTGGCCACTTGTCTTCAACCAAAAAGGTTTTTCACACAGTTTACTTTGAAGGAGCTGCCTCTGTTGGATGGCATAGTTGTGTCCCACATGGGGAAAAATATGGATGGATGCAGAGGATACTCTCAAAAAGTAAAATCAGATGGACTGTCATCTGCGACAGCTGTACGGAGGAGGATTAGGGCCATGGTGCAAACAAATATATAATTTTTTCCTTAATTTTGAGAAGAAGAAAAAAAAAATCAGAATTCTGAGATTAAACTCAGAAATAAGTGATTAAAATCAGAGTTCTGTGATTAAAATCAGAGTTCTGAGATTAAAGTCAGATCTGAGAGAAAAAATATTCGGAGGAAAAAAAAATCAGAATTCTGAGATTAAAGTCAGAATCCATCTATGTAATTCAGACTTTTTTCTCAGAATTCTGATTTTAATCTCAATTCTTTTGTTTTTTCCTCAGAATTCTGACATTTTTTTCCTCAGAATTTAGGGAAGAAAAATCTATATTTTGCTATTTAGTTCCAGTTGCACTAAAATCTGACTGGAACATTCATTAAAGCCAACGTTTAAAAATTCATCCCATTAGACTGTTGAAGTAGATGTGGGTGAAACTGGGTCAAATTCTAACATGCACTGGAGTTCTTCACTGGTTCAGTCTCCTGAAGAAGCCAAAGGCAGCATTCTGTGGATCTTGTAGATAAACAAGAGAACGGGAACGTATTCTGTTCAGGTTTTGCATGCATTCTGTGCACAATTTAACAAAACTTAAGACATAATTTATAATCTGTGCTCATGAATGAAAAGTCATGCGAATATTCAGCTATCATCTGTCCAGAAGCGGTGCACGCTCAGGTCTACATCACATGCTGACAGAGTGATCAGGTGCATTTGATTAAAGCTGATGCAGTTGCAGGACTGAAGCTCACGCTGCTGGAAGACTGCAGTCCAAACAAGGTTTCTCCTCTTCCGGGTCATCTCCTTCATTCAGAGCCCTTCTGTGCTGGCCTGGCACTGGAAGGAAGTCTGATGGACTCTGAGTGGCTTTGGGTGAGGTCAGCATTTGACAGGGCTTGTCATCATCTCCATCTGCACCTGCGACTCCTGGCTCCTTCTGGTTTGAGGCGGCTGAATGTCTCCCAGCTGCGTCAACAGCGTTCGGTGACGGAGCCGACGAGTACCGGAGGAGTTCTTCGGAGCACGAGCGAGCTGGAGTGCTGCAGAAAGCAAAGCAAACTGAAGTGTTTTGCCGCTCGGCATCTTCCTATGTAATCAGAGAGCATTCCTCTGGCAGGTCCTGGACGTGGAGCCTTTTGGAGACATAAATCCAACGAGGCACCGCGTGCTGTCAGATCTCTTCAGAGCAGCCTGGACGTGAAAACAACTTGAGTCACAAAGTCAAACCAAAAGTCACTTTGTTGTGGTGTCACCACGTGATGAACTGTTAGTTTGTGAGAGGCCTGTTATTTTAGTGCAAACTCCCAGAATGCTCAGCTGGGAGAGGGAAACTGGTGAGGTGGTGGCAGAGAGACGCCAGTCACAATGTGCTCAGGGTCAGAGATGGAGGAAGGCCTCACTTCCTTCCATCCTGAGGGAGCGTCACGTGTTCGTGCTGTTTTTAACTGTGTAACATACAAGACCGAGTGTGTGTGTGGGTGTGTGTGTGTGTTTACGTGTGTGAGAGGTTTTCTTCTTGACTTTGAATAATTTCCCTCTACAGAGACGCTGATGTTTTTTAAACAACCTTCAAACTTTACTTGTTTTTTTTAATATATGGAATTTTTTAAAGGAGCTGAATATTACATAAGAATGTTTACAAAAATGTTTACTAAACAATTCAAGACTAAATTTTTTATAAAGTCAAAAACAGTTCAGGCCAACGCAAAAGTTTATTTCTTCATGTGAGAGATGGAAACATTTCCAGAGTTTCGTTTATGTCGTATTGTCCTCGTTGGACATTGTCAATAAAGATCCATCCATCCACCTGTCTGTCCATCCATCCATCCATTCATCCAACCATCCATCCATCCATTCTTCTATTCATTCATCTCCATCCATCAATCCGTTCAGGTCTGCATCCGTCCTATCCATCCATCCATCCATCTGTCCATCCATCCGTTCATGTCTCCAACCAACCATCCATCCATCCATCCATCCATCCATCCATCCGTTCATGTCTCCATCCATCCTTCTATCATCCATCTATTCATTCATCCGTTCATCCATAATCAATCCATCCATCCATCCATCATCCATCCATCCATCTGTTCATCCATTCATCCATCCATATGTTCATTCATCCATCCATTCTTCTATCCATTCATCTGTCCATCCATCTGTTTGTCTCCATCCATCCATCCATTCATTCATGTCTCCATCCATCCTTCTATCATCCATCTGTTCATACATCCATCCATCCATCTATCCATTCATCTATCCAACTGTTCATCTCTCCATCCATCATTCATCCTTCCATTTATCTGTTCATCAGCCATCCATCTACCCACCCACTCATTCATCCATTCAACTGTCCATTCATCCGTTCATCCATCCATTCATCTGTTCATCCAATCATCCATTCATCTGTCCATCCATTCACCCATCCATCCATCAATCTGTCCATTCATCCATCTGCTCATCCATCCATCTGCTTATCCGTCCATCCATCCATCCATTCATCTGCTTAACCATCTATCCATCTGTCCATCCAACACCCAGCCCACATCACTGTGAGGTTAGAAGTCATCACTGTTTTTATTATCATTTTCTGCCATAGAAGGTGGGTGAGCATGTAATTGTTTTCTTTGCCTGTTAGCAAAATATCTCATATACCACTAACTAATTTTAATGAAAGTCCATGAAATCAATTATAACTGATTAATATTTGAAGTGAACACTATTCAAGATGGCCACCACAGCCAACAGACATTAGGCAATACTAAAATGGCTAAAACTCAGTTTTACAGACACTGAGCTAAACTTTGGCGTGGTAGTAGCTGAGAGTTATCCAAAAGTACACAATCCAAGCTCCATCAGATCTCCTGATGCCTTTGTTTAAAACTTGGGCCTGCGATGGGAGAAATGCATGCCTTCTAGGAATTCTGCTTCATAATTCACTTTGATTTTGTAAATAACACCAAATCCATCAACAAACAAACCTGGACCTTGTTCCTTAAATTAAGTTATATAAAGACAATTTTAAACACACAAACAAATCAGTCCTGCTGAATTTTCTGCAAAAACGTGAAGGTCAAAAGTGAACCTACAGTAAAAAGTTACACATTAAAGACGTTCAAAACATCCTTCAAACATCTGTGGGACACAAATAAACGTATTCTTAAAAAACTCAGTTACTAAAGAATCTAAGCCAAAATATCTGAAGCACAAAAGTGAAACTAGGAAGACGGGGCGTGACCTGTGATAAGAAACCAACAGGACTGTGAATGAAACAGGATTTAGATGGAAAGAACACCGGATGAGGCTGGTTATGAAATAAGATAAGAGCCTTAAATTTATATAATGGAGAAATAAATGTTCAGTCTCGAAACCAACTGGAACAGTGAAAACTGAATTAAAAAAAATGGCTTTGTGCTTCGACGGCTCATAATTCTCACCTTGTGACAATCTGTGGCTCAGGGTGGGCTGCTGGGTAAAAACTTTGTCCTAGTTAATAAACAAAAGGTCAAATGTTCAGGACAAGGTGTCCTAACACGGTTTGAATGTGCACAAAGCCTCTTGAAAACTTACTGCTTTGCTGCTGAATAAGAACGACGGTGGAAAATCGGATCTGATTACAGCGAGTGACAAAAGAGTGACGGGAGGATTGAATATCCAGCTGTAAAGACTGGAACTTTTTTTTTTTAATTAAAAAAAAAAAAAAGTTTTGATAAATTCATTCCAGAGTCACAAAAAAAGGTTAACTCATCATCTGGACAGTTTATTTTTGGAAGAACTTTTCTTCTTTCATCTGAAATACTTCAGTCTGAGGTCTGACAACTAGATTTGCATTTGGGCCCAAAAAATCCGACCTGGCTCCAGCCCGTAGCCGTCATTTCCCAACCTCACCTGACCCGACAAATTAACAGTAGTTACAGGTTCAAACCTGAAAAAAAAAGTAATTTTTAATTAAGCTTTGTCTGCTTATACAGTTACCAACGGTCAGTGGATACGTGCGACTGAGTAAAAGGGGCAGATCGGCGCTGAGGGAGTGTTTGTCCTTTCATGCCGTCAAAGCGCATTAAATCCCTGCTTCTGCCTGCGTTCTGCATTATTCAGACACGGACCCCGCTCTGATGTCTGCGAGGATATTTTGGGATATCACCTGTTTGGGTTGTCAGCCGTGCACGTCCGCTGAGTGCAGCGGCTGAACGTCCATTTGGGCGATGGATGCCAGCGATCCATCCATCTGATTTTTTTTTTTTTTTTTTACTTCTTTCAACCGGCCGGTCAGTGTGGTCAAATGGCTGTGTGCTGACCGGCTGGTTAAAATACAATTAATAAAAGGTGATGTATGGCTGGTGATTATATGGCAAGCCATGTTGCCATATAAGTGGATCATCCGCCACGTGAGTCTGCTGACACAATCAAAAGCCCAACCAAGCCCTAATCCAGGTTGGGCCAGGCTCTGGGTTTGTGTTAGAAATGACAGCTCTACTGCCAGCCCAGAGCTGTTGTATAAATGTCACCTCCTTGAAGTGTTTCAGCCAGCGTGCAGTGGAATTCACAGAAACTGGTTGTTCTGTGTGCAAAATGGTACCATCCGTCCAAAACAATCAATCATCACATACAACAATCAAATGTTTTAGGCCAGACGGCCAACTTGCTATTCACACGTGGCCAACATGGATACAAACGAAACGTTTCTCCCAAAACAAAAGTGTCCAGATGACCTGATTTAACCTTTTTGTGATTCATCTACCTGGATGATTGAGCTTTCAAACCTTTTACTGACCCATTTTGGCCAGGTGTCCTCAGGCTGTTTCTGCGAGTAGCAAGTTGGCCATTAGGCCCAAAACATTTCAACATGCATGAAGATGGACTGCTGTGGATGGACGGTCCATTTTTGCACGTGTAAAGCCATTTAGAGGAGGCTGGCTTGAAACACATCAGTGAGATGCTTTTTAAAAGACGGGTCTGGGTTGTCAGGCCTCAGACTGATGAAGTCTTCAACGTTTCTCCCAGAAAGAAACTGTCCAGCTGACATGATTTAACCCTTTTTTGTGATTTTAGAGTTTGGTTAATCAGCATTGTTTATAAAAAAGATGTACAGTACCTCTGCTCAGACTATCAAGTAAAATAATTTAATGATACAAATTAACCTGATATTTATCACTTTAGTTTGTGTCTAACGAACTGAATTTCTTGCTGCCAGTCAAAGTTACAATTTATTTAAAATTCTACTTCAATTTGCACATAGAATAATAAAAAAAAACACAATTGTTACTGCTTAGAACTGATTTCTTTCATAGAAACTAAAATGAAAAACACAACTAGAAAAAAAAAATCAGATAAAGGTTTTGACCTTAGCTCAGACTTGACCTGCAGAGGAGTTCTGGTCTCTGTGCGGGTCGGGGGCAGAGGCTCACTGCTCCTTCTTATGCCCACATCATGAAGGTTAAAGAAAGGTACCGATGAACTCTGTTCCCCCTCCTGCTCATCCTTTTTACTCTGGTTCTCCTGGACCTGTGTCTGGGGTTCTAGAGGAGGTGGACTGAGGGAGTCTCCTGGGGGGAGGACTAACCTAGGTACTTCATTTGGACTGATGCATGGCCCATTTGCACAAACCAACACAGGATAGAAAGACAATTTATTCAAAATTAGGGACATTAAAAGGAGAGTAAGATGGTCAGGAGAAACAAACTCAAAGGAGGTGAAAATTGGTTCAGACAAGAGGAGGAGGAGAACGTTTAGGAAACAATGAGGAGTTCAGGAGAGGAGGACAAAGGAAAATGAAAAATGATTTAAAGCAACATTATTAGTAAACTTGAAGTGGATTAGAAAACGATGGGCAATGGATGAGACAACACATTTCTTCCTGGTGGAATACAAAGAGAGATGAACGACTAAACCGAGCAGATATTTGTCTTTTATGAAGAAATCTTCTGCGGCTGTTGCTCAGCACAGCTAAAATAACAAGACATCCTGAACTTAAAATATCAGCCCGTAAAAACGTCAGTCCTACAACAACAATACACACACACACACACATCACAGTTTATTATAAAAGCTGCTTCAGCATCCAACAGGAAAGATGTATCTGAAGCTTGTGGCAGTTTGGAACCTGGAGCCTGCAGGTGTTCATGTTTATAATCTTTATCGTCTCAAAGTTGCCAATTTTTTGACTCAGTAGCAAAGTTCAAATTTAGCTTCAACGTGAGCCAATGAAAACACATCTGGTCTCCATCAGCCACTCCCGATTGTTCCGGACTGGACGAAGACAAATAATCAGCAGCTGAAAGGTTGCTTTTATGAAATGTGCACTTCGACGTGCGCGACACATTCTCCTGACATTTAGAAACAACCCGGACACAAAAATTACACAAGACATGACTTGTGTTGTTTCCGTCTCCACCACAGTTCTACGTTTACAGTATTCATATATTAATTTTAATGATGATCTTCTCCATAACACAAATCAATGTTTTAGCTAAGTGTTTTAGTAAAGAATTTTTTTTTTAATTATATTTGCGCATTGAGTCATAACAACACTTCTAACTGAGAACGTCCAGAACTTTTACTTAATTCCTGACAAATGTGCAAAAACAAACGTTGCATTTGGATTTGATGTTCATCACAGCTGAGATTTCAAACGAGGATCAATTGTTAATTAATCCAAAGTTAATGAATGTGTAAAATAAAACTTGTAAATTTAAGTATGTTTAAAAAATGTACTTAAGTTGATCTGTAAAAGAAAATACAGCTGAAATGAATCAACCAGATCAAAAGTTTCACATCTTCTTTCTGATCATTCATTTTCAGACTTACCTGCAGGGTCTGTCCCCCCCTACAGGTGAAGTGGCGGTACTCCAGCTCTTGCGTCCGCCCTCCTCCTTATCGTTTCTCTTTTTGCGGAGCGGCATCGGCACATATCCGCTCTGGTTGCTCTTGTTGGGCAGGTACTGGTTGAAGGGCATGGCGGTGCGCAGCTCGGTGACCGACGTCCGCCGAGCCAGCATGTCGTCTTTATGGGGGTCCGGCACCTTCCTGTATGGGGGGCCGTCAGACTCCGAGTCACTGCCTCGGCCTGAGGGGGATTAAAAGGGAGAGATAAACAATTTTACAAATTAAACTGAACATTTGCCTGCATGGATTCTCACAGCCATAGCAACAACACAAACACATTATACCTTATTGACCTGAATGTGTGAAGATACTCAGATAAACTTCAGAGCTAAAACAAAAACAATAGAACTTTGTCATATTTCATAATAAAAAGTAAGTGACGGCTACTGTTCAAAGGTTTTAAAGGCTCGTATTGTAACTTTACATGGAAATGCACACCAGCCCTTTAATCTGTTTTCATTATTATATGAGGGATAAATTACTTGCAGATGGAAGGAACTTTAGTTCAGGACTCGGTAGGAATCAGACTGAAATGTTGGAGACAATATTGAAAGGATGATTCAGCTTCGCTGCAGAAACACTCTGCAACTTGACTTTCATCATATGCACGCTGTGGAGAGCACATTACATTAACAAACAATGTGCTGCTGAATCAAACAGTCCAATTTATAGGATTTTTTCAAAGCATACTTTGTAATGGTGCTCTCATTTTTAATACAAACGTTTACCTGCACAGTAAAACTGCTGCTGGGGCTTTTCACTGCACATCAGACATACTAAATGTCAAAACCTACAGATGTTGTCTCTACTTTAAAGGTCCTACGCCAAAAAAAAAAAAAAAAACACTTAGTTTTCCGAGTCATTGTTAAGTAGGCGCTGAGGGAGGAAAGGCCCACATCTGAGTTCAAAAGAAATGTGTGGATTGACGAGCCTCATGGCAGATACCCCAGACTTACTTTTTAAAATCTCAAACCTTTGCCAGCTGTTAGATCTTAAAGGCTTTACAGCAGTCTCACGGTGTTATTAAATTCGCGGCATTCCAGCGGCAGAGCATCAATCACACCTGAGCAGGCTGGTAGGCTGTGTTTATGAGACAAAGCACGTATCATAAATCACTGCATTGTGCAGCCTGTGCTAACTACATTTTAGCCTAAAGTTAGGAAGATTTTATACAAGATGCTAGTTTATCTATATTTATTGAGATTTAAACACGTTGCTAGTTTTTTAATATCACTCATAACACCTGGATTTACAGACGTGCACTACTCAAGGACTTTCCCTACTTGGTGGGGTAAATTCCTCTTCGAGATGTCCTAACGGGATCCTCTAATAATATACAGAGGAAAGGTTATTGGTTTACCCATCAAATTTACCATAACGTCTTTTTTCGGCAAACACCAAAAAAAAGTCATAGCAGTAAGAAATGGACAACCCATTTAACCTCAGTGTTTCTTCAGATGAACGGCTCTTGTGCTGTTCCTCTCCTTTTGAGCACTTCTGTACTAGTCAGTGAACTATGACTCAAAGTCATATTTTGTTGTTTTTTGTTTTCATGAGAACACGTGTTTATTGTTATATATTTAT
>JAVCKU010000182.1:22863428-22877715 GCA_032273985.1 Hypsolebias coamazonicus
GCCCCCCCCCCCCCCCCCCACACACACACACACACCTGAGTTTGACACCCCTCACAACTTTCTTGTAAACTTTTCCTTTGACTTTTGCTGCCACCCTTTTGTTACAAATCCTGAAAATTTTAGTTTAATTAACAATCAATTAAATTAATGTTTTACCAGTATTTGGTCAAAATAAATTACTCTTTAACCCAACATCTGAGTTATCAAAAAAAAAAGTGCTTTTACAGTGATTTACTTTTTATTAACTATTTCTCGAGTGATTAAGTTTACAATGATTTCACCTCTCACAGCTGGATTTGATAGACTAAACTGAAATTTTATTTTAGTTCAACTCTAAATGACAATAAAAGTTGTTTTTAGCTCTGCTGTCACTGCAGCTGCCCTGTTCTTCAACCAGATGTGGGAAAAAAATCCTGTTTTAGGGCGATCGTGCTGCTGCACCCCTGAAGGATCCACTTTACTTTCCCAGAGAACAAACATTTGCAGGACACTTTAAAAGATTATATATCCAATGCCACCCAAGGACCATAACAATGAGTCAGTATTTCTGTGCATCAAAGCCCAATAGTGTAATTTGGTGTCTGACCTGCGAGGTTGCTGGACTCCATGACATCAGATCCAGCATCACGTCATGGTCAACCTCAGCCCCCGTGTGTTAATTAACACCAGGCAGAGGGATTATGGACAAAGCTCAGGCCATTACCATTCATCACAGAACAGCTTAGTTTGTTGTTTGCAGATGTAGAAGAGAGAATAAAAACAAATTGTGCAAATTAGAGGAGATAAAACCCAGGGAGGAAGAATAAACAAAGAGCAGGTAAATTGAGCAGAAACCTGGTTGTCTGCACAATGACTGATTGCACTACGGTGCAGTAATCCAGCTTGTTTTGGTTGTTTCTCGTACTCAGGCAGTCCTTGAAGTGTCATCAACCTGTTTGAGAAGGACAGGCCCACAGTAGAAGCTTAAAAGCTTGTACATAAAAGACGCTGTGTTTGCTTTGCTGCTTGTAAATGGGCACAGCAAAGAGCAGGGGGCGAGCAGAAGAAACTGCAAAGTGAGCTGCTGAAAAACAGACCCAGCTGATTCATGGAAGATCTTCCCCTGAGCAGTGAACAACAAGTCCTCCCTGAGCTTTTAAAAATGAATTAATGTAGTTTCCAGACGTATTTCAAGTTTGCCTGCGATGCCTCGAATCACCGGTGTGTTGGAATTTTGCAGGGGTGTGAGAATCTTCTTATAATGGACATTCCAGTGCAGCAACGATACCACAATTTCCCAGCATTAAATCAAAGGTCATGGGCTTTGGTAAGAGAAGAAATAAATAGTGGATGCAAAAGTCTGCGTGCTACATTATGATTCTGCACACGCGTAAGGATTAAGAAGTGTTCTTTTTACGTGCTAGAACATCCAAAATCATAGTCCAGCAGGTCTGAAAGTCTGTTTAATTGTGTTTGGGTTGTAAATCAGTCTAATTTACAGCCTATTTAAGAAATATGAAACGTCTATTACTTACAAATCTGAACTCTGTTCAAGGCCAAGCTGGAAGGTGTATCCATGATAACCAGTCCAATAGGATGTCTTGGGCAGAAAACTTATCTGAAGCTGTATGTCATGTGGTGCTCAATGAGGGGGAGCACAGCACAACCAAGGTTAAATATTTAACTCCTTGTGGTGTCACCTCTGTTTAAAGGGAAGCAAACGCACGCATGCACTCCTTTGGATGTAAAGCTGGTATGTATCTAGAGCGGCCACGGGCGAGAAGTGAGGTATGCTCTGAACAGGCCATCGAGGCCTCGGAGATCCCGGCTGCACAGAAAACCATTCACGCCCTCACTTTCACCCAGACCTTTTTGTTTGCCAGGTAACCGAACATCCAGGTGTATTTGATGTGAGAGGAAACTGAAGCACCCAGGGAAAACCCGTGCGTGCACGGAGAAAACATGCAGAAAGGGCTGGGAGCCAAACCCAGGACCACCTTGCCGCAAGGCAGAAGTATAAACGTCCACTGTACAGACCTTCTTTAGATGTTTCAACTGTTTTTATCTATCCTGTTCTTCAAGATCATCCTGTGAGAGTTCAGCCTTCTGCAGCCGCTGAGTTTCCAAGATGGCGTCTAACAAGCACACCTGTGACCCATTCTCCTGATGAGGAGCCAGGAGTACATAGGGTTTTAAAGGAGCTCTACTCTCTGCTGGAGCATTTTGATGCCTACCATTACTTATGCTTCTTGGATGTGTGCTTAACAGCAGTTGTTGACTTATCTTATCTCCTTTGTGTTTCCGTCTCCATGCCCGAGGCTTTTCGGCTCCTGATCTCCTTGACCAAGCCTGGTTTCCTTATCGTTGCCCTCCTACCTCTTGCCTGCCATGTCTGCATCCTCATCTTCCTTCGAGCTGGAACTCCTTCGGACCATCTTCTCCAACTTACTCCTACCCGCTGTAAGAAAAGAAAGCACAGTAATCCATCCACCAGTGCAAAGAACCTACCTGACCACTCTCCTTGCCACCCAGGGTTCCAGAGTCCTTCTTGTACATTACATATAAAGCACTAAATAAATCACTGTTAATATGTCTTGGTGTCTGTCTCAATTCAGCTCATATTATTTTTTCATTCAACCTTTATTTAGGCAGGTTAATCCCATTGAGCCTCGAGGACTCATTTGCATGAGGTACCTGGTTTTCATTTCATATTATCTGGGTTCCTAGTGATCATTACACGTCCAAACTGTTGTTTGTTGTTGGTTTTTCCCATTTTTGTGACTTGAGAAATCCAATCATCTTATTACAAGGAAAAACCTATTGAAAATCTGCAATTATAGGTTTTTTTCACCTTTCATTGAACTAATTATTACATACAAAACATCTATGACTTTATTAGAGAAAAAATATCTTTGGTGTGTTTTTGTCCAGCTAAAACATTGAAGTCCTGGACTGTCCCTTATTGTTTGACAGTGAAATTGGACATATGTATTCCCTTTGCCTACAGGCACCACATGCACTCTGTTTTGCCGACCATACAGTCCATCCCATGTTTAAAAAAGGGAGGTAGATGATGCTGTCAGACAAAACAAGAGGGCGTTCACTGCCGTATTGGAGACTTTCTCAGCTAATCAGGAACTGTCCTGCTCAGAGACAGTTTCCATTAAATAAGTGCATACTATGATAAGGTCATCAAATTAACTAAAGCTGGAATAAAGATTTCAGCTTTTTTCTAATCCATGACTAAATAGATTAGAGGGTTTACTCTCAAGATACAGGTTGATGGAAGAGTCATTCTGAGGTCTGGCCCTCGGTGGACATGGATACAATTCCAAACATTAGAAGTTTTGTTGCAAATGGAAAACCTGAGATATGAGAACATTTACTGCAAGCACTAGCAGAAAATGGTAAAGGGTCTGCGTTTGCACCACAAATACAATTAAATAGCTTTGAAATAGCAGTTGTTCAGTAACTCTTTAAGCCAAAAAACACAGAAACAACAACAGAAAAGCTGCTCTGTGGCCTATTGTTGTGCCACTGGAGCAAAGTGGGATTCAATGGCTTACTAGTTGAACAAATTCGCTCTACGCAACTGTAGCGGTCGAAGAAACAAAAATATTATTTCTGTCTTTGTGAAAACTTGGCAGCACGGTGGTTCAATCCCTGTTGGGGACCTTTCTGTGTGGATCTTGAATGTTCTCTCTGTGGTTTTCTCCGGGTCCTGCAGTTTCCTCCCACTGACAAAAACATGCATGATTGGTAACTAAATTTCTCTAGGTGTGGGTGTGAATTTCACTCAACCTTTATTTAGGCAGGTTAATCCCATTGAGCCTCGAGGACTCATTTACAAGAGAGACCTGGCTACAAACTAAGAATGATGACAACAACGACAATAGAACAGCAACAACAATAGAAATCCTTGCAAACACAAGAAGAACATGAAGACTCCACACAGAAAGACCCAAACCAGTGAATGGACCCAGGACTTTTTTGCTGGGAGGCAACAGTGTTAACCACTTATCCACTGTGCTTTCTAAACTACTGTATATCCCTGGACTGACTGTTGGTGAACGGCATTTGCAAGAGTCTCCAAAATGTCTCAAAACTTGGATTTTAATTTTCACAGATGAGCTGCAGAGGCCCACAGTCTCTTTTCTTTACTTTTTGACATGCTTAAAAAATGGTGTTACAAGCGTTTCATTAAAATACAGCCTTCTTAAACCCTTTCCAGTTTTGTTGTGGGCATCTCAAACCCTTATGAAAGTTGCTGGTATCTCAAACTCTTAAACGTGTAATGTCTCAAATTGATCTTAAACTCGTTTCAATTTTGTTGCAAGCATCTTAAACCCATTTGAACCGGGTGTCTCAACCCTGAATGTCCAGATCTAAAATCACACCATATATATGTACTATATGTTTTTTTTTTAAAAATTGTTCTAATTTGCCTCTTATTTTTAAAGTGTACTCCAATAAATATTTAAAGTTGGGGTCAAGGTAGATACAAACTGGGCCCAGACTGGTGTGTTGTGGGTGGAGCACGGTCTAGAGTTTGGCAAGTTGTGCCCACAAAAGTAAGTTGGGATTAGTCCTGTCACGATATCAAATTTTGCTGGGCGATTAATTGTCTCAGAAATTATTGCAATAAACAATAATATTGTTTGAAATTTGACGTCAAGTTTAAGAAATGTTGGTTAATTTTGTGGGTAGTACATTTTTTGACCAGCGGATGGCAGTATAAGACTGTTTGAACCAAAGGATGGATAGTGAGGGAGCCAGCAGCGTGTCTCTTTAAGAAAAATGCAAGGGAGGCCCCTTGACGTGACATGGGCCATCTGTCCTTCCTGTTTTTCAGTTCTCAAAATGGCGGACGCTCTGTGTGGTTTGAGCTCTTTAGCATAGCATTTGTCACACAAAGCTTTTAATAAAAAGTCAGTAAACACGTTCTCAGCTTCTTTTTGCAGAGAAAAATAACTTTTTACACGAAGGCACGGGTTTCAACCATGAACTTTGGAACTTCGACAGGTTGGCCTGTTAGCTTAGCTTTTAGCTTAGCTTCTCAGTTGCTTTTAACGATCCAGAAATGCGATTTTGGATGATTAAAACAGATTTTAAAGAGATAGGGAGGGGTCATTGAAGAGCGTTGGGGTTGAGTCTTTTGTCTTCCAGTGTCTTCAGTAGAAAGAGAGACGAAGAAACGATAAAGCTGATAAATGAAAATGAGGTCCATAATTTTCATTTATGATGCGATTAATTGATTTATTGTTTATCGTGACAGGCCTAGCTGTGATTTCCCAACATTCAGTGCTCAAAAACCCACAACAACTAACAATTTGCGTTTCATTTATTTGTCTTTGAACAATTTTGAGCTGCCTAGTCTCCAACAATCGCAGCTCAGTGAGATGTTACCCTACACTGAGAGGAATCCAGCAGCCACAGGCAGTCATGCGGGTGTCGGATTAAAAGATCCCCTGGTTGGTTCTGTTCTGACGGGAGGCCGACAGGCAGGCAGGGAGACAGTCAGTGAGGCAGACAGACCGTCTGAGACCAGCTGGTAATGCTCACAAAGACAGGGAGCATCCACTCCGTCAGGTTGTCAGAAACATGTTCTCATGTCTGTCCTCGGAGATCGTTCGTTTCGTCTTAGAAAGACGTGTGAAAAACTCAATCAGGGTCCCGCTGGCCCCCAGCTGGACCAGGCCGCGGAAATTAAACTACATCCCATCGTCCTATCAGCCTCACAAGAAAATGCAGTTCCTCATTTTTTTAAATTTATTTTTGATTCAAGTGATATTTGAATAAACCTGAAGATTTGAATGCTCACTTTTAATATTTTGACCAGTCTTATCCCACTTTGAGCAGAAAGTGTTATTCACTTCTACACGCAGGTTTGTTTACAACATAATTACATATTTTTTGTCTATTTTTTAATGTCTTGGTTTGAAAGAGAGGAGACGTAACGGCCAAATGAACTGCCTGTAAATTATAATAGGCAGCAGGATGAGTCACTCTTACCTCTGCACCTTCCACAACTGTTACTCATCTGTGGTAAAGAAGCTCTATTTATATCTCTGCTAAAAGCTGAAGCACAGCGTCCAGGTTCACGTTTGATGACTTGAGCAGGAAATTGTGTGTGTCTGTGAGTTTACGAGGACATCAGTTTTGTGTCTTCTGTGAAGCTCGGATCAATGCGAGGCTCTGTGAATAAGGTAACGACAGGTGCGGTTTAGTTGTGTGGCGCTTGACGGACGTTAGCGTCACCCTCCACGTGGATCAACGGGGAGATTAAAAGTCATGGCGTCTGATTCAGTTTCCACATCAACTCCTCGTAAATAGAAACGAGTCCTCGTTCACAAACAGACAGGAGTATTTAACAAGACTAGATTTTCAGTCTGTTCAGACAGATTTGGTGGATGATAAAAGTCAAGTCATATTTATTTATAAAGCACATTTAAAACAGCAGCTTTTACCGAAGTGCTTAACAATAATATCAAACATAAAAACATCCATCCACCCATCATCTTTTACCCGCTTCTTCCATTTTTGGGTCACAAGGGTCGCCGGTGCCCATGTCCATCAGTCACTGTGCGTGGGGCGGGGGACACCCTGGACAGGTCGCAAGTCCATCACAGGGACACAGAAACAAACAACCATTCACTCAGTCACACCTAGGGACAATTTAGAGTTACCAATCAGTCTAACGTATGTTTTTGGTCTGTGGGAGGAAACTGGAGTACATGGATGGAGAGAACATGCAAACTCCACCCAGAAAGGCCCCCAGACTGGGATTTGAGCCGGCAACCTTCTTGCTGAGAGGCAGCAGCTCTACCAGTTGCGCCAACGTGCTGCCCAAAACACAAAAACAATAAAATAGCAAATCCTATCACACTGTGTTAAACATAAGGTGTGATTTTAGGAGAGACTTAAAAACAGGAAGTGAAGTGGTCTGTCTAATGTTGGGGGGCAGGTTGTTCCAAAGTTTAGGGCCAATGACTGAAAAAGTTTGATCTCCTCTTAGCTTCAACCTGGGTTTTGGTACAGTCAAAAGCAGATGGTCAGATGATCTCAGCTCCCGAGAAGGAACATCAGGTTGAAGTAGGTCAGAGAGGTATGAGGGTGCAAGGCCAGTTAGACACTTAAAGGTCAACAGGAGGATTTTAAAATGCATTCTGATACATACAGGGAGCCAGTGCAGGGAGGATAAAACTGGTGAAATATGATCAAGCTTATGAGTTTCTGTAAGAATTGAGCTGCAGCATTTTGGACGAGCTGGAGATGTGAAATGGACACCTGACTGACCCCAGCATAGAGCATGTTACAGTAGTCCAGCCAGGTTGTAATGAATGCATGGACTATTTTTTGAAGGTCAGATCTGGTCAACACGGACATAAGCTTAGCTATCTGCGTTGACTGGAAGAAACTTTTTTGTTGAACAGAATTATTCTGTTTATTAAACTTAAAGTCAGAGTCTAAAATCATCCCCATATTTGTGACAGACTGCTCAAGATATGGCTCAAGAGAGTCACGGTTTACAGGATCAGAGACAGCTGTAGAACTAGAGATAAACACAATGACTTCAGTTTTCTGATCGTTGAAACTTAAAAAGTTTGAAGACATCCATGCCTTGATGTCATCAAGATATTTTAACAGAGGGTGAATGCAGCAAGATTAGTTTTAAGGACAGATAAATCTGACAGTCATCAGCATAGTAATGAAACGAATGGCCCCGCTTCCACAGGACAGACCCCAACGGGAGCAGATACAATGAAAACAGAAGGGGTCCAAGAATCAAGCCCTGCGGGACCCTGCAGAAAAGTGGCATTAAAGCAGCTAAACTTTACCAACATTAACACAAAAACGCCTGTCACTTAGATTTTTTGTGGTAAAAGTGGCATAAATGAAAGCTGACAGTTTATTGTAAAGCACACCTACTCTTTAGGAGATTAAAAGCTGGTGTCCTTTTAGTTTCTTTCTTCTACATTTTGCCCCATGAACAGCTGTGGATGATACAAGTTTTGAAACGTGACAATAAATGTACTATTTTTCCATAACTCTGACGTCGTTTTTAGAGCTCAATGTTGAGCTGAAGGTCAGAATCCTTGTACGAAATCTGCTTCTTGAAAACTATGTTGAAATATTCACACTGTGGAGCTTTTTCAAAGTCAGTAGCCGCAGCTTATTTTAGCTGTTTACCGAAGCGAAAACAGATCTGTTAGATTTGGCTGTTTGGTATGTATTTGCAGTTATTTTTTGTTGGAAATCCCTCACAATTAATACATTTCAGCTGAAATGTTGATCATTTTTTGACTTGGACAGTTTGATTTGCAGGAATGTTTCATCCTCACTTGGATTCCACATGACGTTATTATTCCTAGTCCCTCCGTCCTCCTAAATTAACTCTAATTTTCATCTTCTCCCTCCTCTGTTTGCTGCTTTCTCTTTGAGTCTTCTTAGCCTGAAGGATGTTTTCTTTTACTTTTGTGTCTCAGTGAAGCACTTAAGTCTCCTCCTGTGTGTGGAGCTTGCAATGAGGGCTGCCAGCTGTGCTGCAGATGCAAAACACACTTTTAGAGAAAAACGCACTCACAACTACGTCTGCCCTTTGTGTAAAAGCAGACATGGACAACATATGACGTAATGAGCTGCAGATCTGTTTGGGTTAGCAGAAGATTAGCTTTGGACTCGTAACTGCAATGAACCAATGAGGCCTTTGAGGTAATCAGAAAAATAGACCTAGGAAATAAAAAGTGGTTATTTTAGTTATTCAAAAACTCTAAAATCCTTGACGTTGCTTATTTTTATCAGTAAAACTAGCTGGTTTATGTGTTCTCTGTCTTACTTTTTTAAATTTATTGTTGTTTGACAAGAAAATAATCAGAATGTTTCATATGTGATTCCTGAGTTTAAGTCCAAACACTAGTCAAAAGCACAAAGGAGCAACATGCTAGCAAAAAGCAGCAAACATTGGCTAAAAGTTGTAGCACAAACTAACTAAAGAAGCAAAAGGCTAGTTTGAGAGTGAGTAACGTAGCAAAAAGGTAGAAATTAAAAAATGATAACTGGTAAAGAGCAATAGGTTAGCTAAATGAAGCCAAAAATAGCGAAAATCAAAGAATGGTTAACTGAAAGGTAAAAGTAGTTTATTAATTTTTTAAACGGCTAGCTCGAAACTAAAGGTAGAAAAAGGTGAACGTGTCAAAAGGCTAAAAAGTAGCAGAATGTTAGCTAAAATGTTAGCTTAAAACAAAAATAGAGCCAGTTTGGTGGAGCAGATTTAAACGAACATTAAAAAAAAAGGAAACTAAGATATAGGAAACAGTTTGTGAATAAAGTAAAATAATTGAAAAAGTATACGTTACAAAAAACTAAAATTTATAGCACCCATCTCATGAACGAGCTGAACGTTTTGACGTATGTCGGGCTACAAAAGCTAAATTAATGTTCTGGTTTGTCCGTTTTTGAACCAACAGAATTCTGGCCACGGTGGGTTCAGACTTCGACCTGAGAACGCTGCGAGCCGTCAGAGTTCTGAGACCACTGAAACTCGTGTCGGGCATCCCCAGTAAGTCCTTCTGAAACAATCCAGAAATATAACTTGTATTTTCTTGTCTGTTATTCCTCGTTAAATTACTTTTGAAATGTGCTGCAAAACATTTAATCACTCGAACCGTAACAGATAGGAAACAATGTGACAGGAAACGGTTCCCATTTATAACAGGCAGTTTTTTTGTTGGTCGGATGAAGAGGTTCAGCTTTGGTTCTTGACGTCTCTCTGACCCGCAGGTCTCCAGGTGGTGTTGAAGTCCATAATGAAAGCCATGGTTCCTCTGCTTCAGATAGGCCTGCTGCTCTTCTTCGCCATCGTCATGTTTGCCATCATCGGGGTGGAGTTTTACATGGGCAAGTTCCACCACACCTGTTTCAAACCCACAGGTGAAAATGCTCAACTACGCCACAACGTGAACATTTTGACGTGCTCTCCGCAGTGGTTTGGACTTTTGGACAATTCTAAATGTGCAAATCTCTTCGTTTTTATACTGTCCTTTTGTTCAGGTGAGATAGCAGATGACTGGCCTTGTGGGTTCGAGCCACCAGCCAGAATTTGTCTGAATGGGACCACCTGCAATGAATACTGGAAAGGACCCAACTTTGGCATCACCAACTTTGACAACATCCTGTTTGCGGTGCTCACGGTGTTCCAGTGCATCACCATGGAGGGCTGGGTGGATGTCCTCTACAGCGTAAGTCTCTCAGCACCAAAACCTCCACAAGCTGGACTTCATCTTCCTGCAGAGTTACCATCTTAGCTTTTGGTATAAAATTGGTCAACAAAGTCTCATTTGCCGAGATGGGGTAGAGGCAGGGCAGCCGACTCGAGACCCGAAAGTCTTAGGTTTGGTTGCCAGTCATTGCACATCTCGTGGTGTCTCTGAGCAGCACAACCAATCCCCAAATGCTCCCCGGGCGCTTTCGATAGCTGCCCACTGCACCGTCTGGTGGTGGATGAGTTAAATGCAGAGAGCCGATTTCACCATTGTATGGGAACATACAATGATGACAATACATAACACATTATTATTGTTATTATAATTATTTTGCATTGAGGAAGAACACCTAAATGACTTTCTGTCACATTGAGGAGAAACTTTAAGGTGTTGACTACATTTTCAGAGGTTATTGACATTAAATATTCATACAGTAACTATTTAAAAACAAACATCTTTATTCACATCCTGGTAAGTTTAGTCAAAAGCAGCTGGATTTCCCTTTGTCTTTTAAGATGGTTTAAATTTCTGTTTGTGACTGACAAATGCAGTTTAAAGCTTTTAAGCTGCAGAGAGTTGATCCTGAACCCCTCAACCATGAGGTTGTGGGGTTTAGGAGGGGAGGGAGAGTGATTTACATGTGAGCTCAACTTGCCCAAAAAATAAACTCTCTGCAGTTTTAAAGCTTGACCGGGATTATTTACCTAGAATTCTATGCTTATTTACTTCCAGAGCAACCTTTGGCACTCCTTACAGGAAAATCACAGTGTTTCTTCAGGAATAATGGTATAATGTTAAATTTACTGTGATGCAGAGGTTTATACATCAAATTGGCAAGTCATAGGCCTGTCGGGATAAACAATAAATCAATTAATCGCATGATAAATTAAATTATCAATTTATTAGCTTTATTGTTTCTTCGTGTCTCTTTCAACTGAAGACACTGGATGACAAAAGGCTCAACTCCGCTCTCTTCACTGACCTCCTCCCTTTCTCTTTTCTCTTTACAAAATCTGTTTTTAACCATCCAAAATTGCGTTTAGCTAGGCTACGAGCTAAGCTAACAACCCAACCTCAGGGGTGGAAAAAAAAACTCTGTCTTGTCAAAGCTCCAAAATTCACAGTTGAAACCTGTGCCTTCGTGTAAAAAGTTATTTTTCTCTATATAAAAAAAGCTGAGAACTTGTTTACTGATTTTTTTATTAACAACTTTGTGTGAAAATTGCTATGAAGAGCTCAAACTACACTGAGCATCCGCCATTTTGAGAACCAAAGAGAGACAGCCCATGTCACTTCAAGGAGCCTCCCTCCAATTTTTCTTAAAGAGACACGCTGCTCTCCCTCACTATCCATCCTTTGGTTCAAACAGTCTTATAACGCCATCCAGTGGTCATATAATGTACTACATGCAAAACAAATTAACATTTCTTCTTAAATTTGAATACAGGTAGTCCTCGACTTATGGCGCCCTCGACTTACAGCAACTCGGACTTAAGAACGGGTGTGCGGCGCAGCGTTAACATACATTTTACATGTATTTCCTCGACTTACGGCAAAAATCCGGACTTACGAACGGGTTTGCGGCGCAGTATAATGAGTTCCGACTTACATAAAAATCGAGTTACGAACGGCTTGTAGGTACGGAACCCGTTCGTAAGTCGAGGACTACCTGTACACCATTCTCCAGACTGATAGTACTTCAGATTTAGTTTGATCTCAGTTTTACAGCTTGCTTTTGGTCAATTTTAAAAACTCAACAAAAAAGATTAATGCCATGAGAATAAAGTGAGTATAAGTTATTTAATTAACAAAAATAAATTAAATAAAC
Source organism: Hypsolebias coamazonicus (assembly GCA_032273985.1). Taxonomy (NCBI): domain Eukaryota; kingdom Metazoa; phylum Chordata; class Actinopteri; order Cyprinodontiformes; family Rivulidae; genus Hypsolebias; species Hypsolebias coamazonicus. The sequence continues at coordinate 22,875,498 of JAVCKU010000182.1, forward strand.
GCAATTTATCTTATCCTATGAACCAACAATTAAATGAGACTAGGTAAAGATTAATCACCAAAAATTTAGAACTATCACTTTATAAAACTAATGAACACTTGAGTAAAGACGATTCAAGATGGCCATCACAGCTAACCTTAGCAAACACAGAACTGTCTAGAACTCATTACGTTTAGCATTTATTGATTACAAATTGATGTAGAAGTAGTTGATAATTATCACTAATCTGTTCTCTGAGCACTTTGAAAACACAGTATTGATGAAGATCAAGCATAAAGTTATTTTTTAAGATTTGACAAAAATGGATTCAACTTTTAAAACTGGGTAAATGCTTGCCAATCATAATAAAATTTTAAAAAAGCATTAAAAGTAAAAAAAAAAGTTTTAGAGTTCCACAAAATAGAAAAGGTTTGCAAAGTGAAAGATTTTTGTTTAACCCTCCTTCTGTTAATGGGTCAAAGTGACCCCTGACGCTTCCATCAAATTCATTCAGAAGCAATGTTTATTTAGTAATATCATTCCATCTAATCATTCAGTATAATAAATACAGTCATAACCATTCTAACCCTATCTCCTGCTACTTGAGAGTAAATAAGACCCCTGAGCCTCAGATTTAAAACTGAGACTTGGGGATCATTTTGACCTACAGATAGCAGGAAGTGAGAGTATAATTGCAATAAAATCTAAAGATTCTTCATGCCTCATTTTATATTCTGTCATATATCCTCTAAACTGTTGGACTGACCAAAAATATTAACAGCACAACATAAATGTGTGGTACCTGAAATGAAAGGACCTGTTATTTATTGCAGTCATAACCAGGGGAGATTCTAGGATCTGAGCTTTAGGAGTGCTTAGCCCCCCAGTACTGACATTGGCTCTTGGCTTGAACAACAGACCCTGGTGTGTTTGTGAGAAGTGCAAAAGTTTACAACACCTGGTATTCCCATCGGTCTTCCATCCAAGTACTAATCAGGCCTGACCCTGCTTAGCTTCTGAGATCTGATTGGGCGTGTTCAGGGTGGCATGGCGGTGACATTATCTACATGAACGCTCCTACAAGCACCCTGCAGATGTTGGACACTGTCTATCACGGTGCACTAAGATTCATAACTGGCTGTAACTACCGTATTCACCATTGCACCCTGTATTCACTGTTTAACTGGTCATCAATAACTTCACGCAGACTCTCCCTGGTACATTTTCATCTTTAAATCACGTCTTGATCTGTTGCCTTCATACATCTCCTTTTACATGTCACTACGTGAGTGCAGCTACAGTGTGCACTTTCAGGACATTATTACATGCAGTGTTCCCTCAGTGAGGACTGAACTTGGCAAAAGAGCCTTCTCCTACTCCTGTTTCCTGGAATATATTGCAAAAAGATCTGAAGCTCTCAACCTTGACCTCTCTAAATGGCTTCAAACATCTGTTAAGTTCATGAGAAAAACAATGCAAACATGTTCTTGATTTTAGTTTTCTCCACCGTCTTACAACATAGCTGTTTGTTGTTACATTTTCTTTTAAATACTATTTTATTTTCACTTGTTAAAAAAAAACAAACTCAGTTTGTATGCATTATTTTATGTTGTCTGTTGTCCACTATTGTCATTACCCTTTGTTAAAATGAGGTCTCACTTGTAAATGAGTCCCAGAGGCTCAATAGGATTAACCTGTATAAATAAAGGTTGAATGAATGACCACAAATGCTGAGCTCAGTTACAAGTAGGACTTTTAAAGGATCATAGCAAACAAAGACTAAACTTATGCAACCAGAAGTTGCAACATATATCTACATTTAAAACACACAAAACAAAGTACAACTGGCTTTATGCATTAACCTTTAGTTTAACCATTAAGCAGATGATGTAATTATGACAAAAAATAGAGGATTTGCTTGCAATTACCTTCATACAGACCAATATGTGGAACTTCCTGTTTATCACTATTGTATTCAGATGCTCATGGGGTCAGCCGCAAGGCTTTATCATATTTTACAATTTTTCAGACTCTGTTTAGGTTTTGGAAATGGATTAAACTGTATTCCAAAGTGTTCATAATGCAAAACCCCGAAAATGTTGTTGGAGGAAAAGGAGGTGGAGCTCCTGCAGGTAAGGGGCGTTCACTTCAGGACAAATTGAGGGTGCTGATTTGCCAGTTGCTGACTAGCCTACTGGACTGATTGACAGGTGGCATCAAGGATCTGACTTGTACAAAA
>JAVCKU010000182.1:23047942-23062456 GCA_032273985.1 Hypsolebias coamazonicus
AAATGTTCTGATTTCACTTAAAAAGGGCGTCTTAACAGGGCTTCAGTGATGTACCCCACTTGAATTCCGACGGAAGTACGTCACCACTACCCGTGGCATATAGTCCATTAGCCTCGAGGAAAGACATTGCAGAGGGCCATTAGCACCAATCACACTTTTGACTCCATCAGAGCTTCCGAGATTCTAAACACTGAACGGCCTTTAACTATGTTCATTCTCCAGACTGAAATGTCGGCGTGCATGGAAAAAGCACAGCGCCAGATAGGGACCTGGCATGGGAACTACATCAAATTCAATATTTTTTTTTGTTGTCTCTTCTAAACAACGACTGGATAACAGCATTCACATGTGGATATGAAGCTAGTGGTGTTCGGTACTGCGATTTCCTTTCCGATTCCAATACTGAGTAAAATTCAGGCTAGTCTTAGTGATGCCTATCCGATACCAATACTTTGTGCTAATACGCTTAATGTGTCTGGTAAATCTAAATAAGTAAAGTATTTCAAATCAAAGACTCATAAAGACCACAAGACATCAAAGTAATGTATTTATTTTAAAACCTGGAGCATATGGAGGTAGTGGTCTCATTTACAGCTGAGCTCATACAACAGAATATAACAGACACAATCATACAAAATATGTAGCAAAAAACAGAAATAATAAAAATCGTAAAACTATTAAAATAAACTATTAAATACCTATAAAATAATAACAGATATGTTTACAACTGTTTTATCCAGAGGTGTTTTACAAGGTTTCTTGTGTTGCTACAGCTCTTAACCAGTTTTCCACAAACCTCGCAAACCACTTCTTGTGTTTGTGGAACTGAAAGAGCTCCACACATGACTCTGTTCATGCTCCACCATTGTATCTACAGACTGAGACTGAGCAGCAGGCCACTGCACTTACACACATATACACACTTACTCAGGTGGAAGAAACAGTAGTTCCCACCAACCGTGTGTCATTAACACCATTGGTTGCTTCTCAAACTGTCTCTCAGATCGGAGGCAATGTGTTCAACATAATGGTACTTCTTCCAGTTATCTAATCGGTTATCTAGTTGGTGCCTTTCTCCGCAAACACAAGTGAATCTTCTCAAGGCACTCCAGCTTCCTCCCACTGACCAAAAACATGCCCATTAGGTTAACTGATTACTCTAAATTGTCTCAGTGGAAGTTTAAATGGTTCTGTGCTAGTCTTAGGATCTGTCCTTGGTGTCCTCTCACCTAAAGACAACTGGAAGTAGGCACCAGCTCTCTGAGGACATCATCACAGCAGAAAGGACACACACCATGAAACATCCATCCATTATCTTTACCCACTTCTTCCTTTTTAGGTTGGGGGGGGTCACTGGTGCCCATGTCCAGCAGTCATTGTGCCGAAGTGGGGGACATATGGACAGGTCGCGAGTCCATCACGAGGACACATAGCTGATAACAATGGTGTACCACAAGGCTCTGTCTTAGAACCCACCCTTTTCACAATCTACATACTTTGTAGTTGATGCAGGTCAGTTCATTCCTGATGCATCATTAAATTTCTATGCTGATGATACAGTTGTTTATTGTCGAGCTAAAACAGTTGCTAAGGTTTTCCAGCTTGTGCAATCTGCTTTTGATATCATCCAGTCAGAGTTGTTCAGTCTTAAACTTGTCCTAAACGCAGACAAAACCAAAGGGATGTTGATTTCAAACAGGAAGTTGGTCCCAGCAGTTCTGCCTTATTGAGTTTGCCGATTCTTACAAATACTTGGGTATCTGAAGTATCAAAAGTATTGATACTGTGATTTGAGAATCGATTCCAGAGCATGAAGTTCTGGTATTGGGGGTATCAATGTTTAAGTAACGATCCGCACATCACTATGTAAAACGTACGTGTGTCCAATCCTGGTCCTTGTGGGCCACCATCCAGCTTGTTTTAGATGTTTTTCTGCTCCAGCACGCCTGATTTAAATCAATGACCAGAATTCTGCACATGAAGAATCAGGTAAATAGTTGAACCAGGTGTGTTGGAGCAGGCCAACAAGTAAAACATGCAGAGTGGTGGTCCTCCAGGACAGGATTGGACACCCCTGGAACAGATGTACTACCACCACGTTTGCCGATCACAAACACTGCTGCTCTCCTCCCTTTAGCCTGTTCTTAAGAGTGTTCCGTCAAAGCACAATGTCTGTTCAGTGCCCTGAGGTGACTTCTGTTGTGACTTGGCACTATATAAATAAACTGAACTGAACTGTCTCTGCATCTGCTCGAAACATGAGGGGGGAAGAACGGTTCAGTTCTCATAGCCCGTTTTAAAGAGTCGATCAGAAGGTTTGGCTCTTTTATGAACGTCTCCAGTTTCTTCTACTTGGCGAGTCAGAAAAGCAACTTCCTGAGGGCAGGATGAATATTTATCATTTGGGCTGCAGCTGTAATCTTGCTGAAATCAGCAAATCTCACATATAGTGTGACAATATCCCCACTCTCAGGTCATAAAAGCTCTCACTCACCAAACTAAGATAAAACAGCTGACATGGCATCTAAATGATAGGTTAAACTTTATATAGGCTCCTTAGGATTCCCTAAATATTTTGTAAATTTCTATTTGATTAAAAAGTAAAGGTCAGATTTGTAGATTTTAAAGCCGGAACATGAGAATTAGCCACTTATCTGAATCTCAAGCAGAACAGTTGCGGTTTTATGACGCGCTGATGTTTTAAAGTTGATTTATGTGACTGAAGCACATTCAGAGTTGGCTGTAGGTTTTCAGGTTAGCCGCTTATGTTTTAAATTACACAAGTGTGTGAAAATCAGTTGCTGAATATGGCTCTGGTTTGTGTTACTTAAAAACATTAACGTGCACTGACACAGAAATGTATAATAAAGTCTAACGTAACAGATTTCTCCTGAGTGAAATAAAATATGCAGACACTTTTACAGCTCAACACGTTGTTTTAAGCTGCTCAATAAATGCCCAGTACATCATTTTATTTACAAATCTGCAATGATTCCTTACTGTCATAAATTACATTATCCTCCCGCTACGAACTAAAACACAAACGGTTTAATATAAAACAGGTTGTGGCAGAATGAGAGCAGCATTTCTGAGCCCGGGCTGTTTAGGAGTCCTCGTAACGATCCAGGCGCTGCAAGCCAGAAGAAAATTGTGTGCCATTGCAACAAATGAATACCACCGTGTCTTGGAGGCAAATGAAAACCCTTCACTCTGAGTGGATTTGAGCAGCCAGGAGTCATCTGCAGCTCTCCCTGGTGTCACCTCCCACCTATTAGTCTCTATAAAGGATGATGAATTAGAGACAGAGGTGGAGGAGAGCCTCAGCACCGATGCTGAAGTCATAAGAATGATAAAGTGAAGAGTGCGAACGCTTTAATGGGCCGAGCACGCAGAGGCAACGGGGCGGAGGGATGAGCATAAACATTTTAAAAGGGGGGGATTTCCATGTTCTTCCATTTCTGGAGGCCAGCACAAACATCCAGGAGAATTTACTCCTCTCAGGGTTTAAAAAAATGGTTGTTATTCTTTGTCTGCATTGAAAAACGGGTCGGAAACCAAACACAACTCATCAATGAAACAAACCGTCTATCTCCAAACGAAACGTTTGTGTCAAATGTTTCAGAAGGTGAATCATCTCATCTGAAGTTGATACGATCAGTTAGTGCCGTCAGGGAGTAACTGACGAGGACTACCACATACGTGGGAGTGCAGTACTGCTGCAGCCCCGGACCCAATATGGCCGTCAATCACCCGCACCTGTACGCCCTCCCATTGATGAGGATCCTCCACTACACAAAGCTGCAGACGAGCTCGACTCTCCGCTGGAGCTTCAACCAGTGATTCATGGTAGTTATTGCTTCTGGCTTTTTAGTGTCCTGGTGAAAGTGATTACTAATATACTAATACTAATATCGCTCACTTCTTGTGTCCACCTGTGTCTTCACGTGCCTCTGAGCGCTGGCTTTCTTGGATCCCAGCACCTCCTTGTGTTCACTGCCCTCTATCCACTGGCCTACCAAACCTGTGTTTCCTCCTGGAGCCTTGTGGGATCGTATCCAAGACCTGGACACCCCCCCTCAGCCTCTAAGTGGTACGTACCTGATTTATATCCTTGCCCCTCAGCACTCCAGCAGATCACCACTGGACATTTAATGTCAATCTGTGAAAATAAAACACTGTTAACATTTCAACGGTTTTCATGCCATCTGGGTTCCTGGAGTTCTGACAGGCACATTATGCGCTCATCTGCAAACTATAATACCACAATACAGCAATCTATAGCAAACAAAGACCTCGTATAGCCTTTAACCTTGATTTGTGACCTTGAGTTTGGAGCCGGAGTGATGAAACGGTTGCACAGCATGTGGGACAAGCGTGTGTCACGTTTTGTTAAATTTTTTTGAGCGGATCAGAAAACACAACATCCCGGTAAATTTAGAAACCCAACAGGACCGTCAGACAGAGGCTGGTCCACCCTGAGGACAAAACACCCGAACACAAACAGTGGTGTGGTGTCTGCAGGTCAGTGTGGTGAGGAATGTCCAGACCTCTACACTGGAGAACCCAAACAGCTTCTTCACAGACACGTGGCTCAACACAGGAGAGGCAGCTCCTCAGGACAAGATTCAGCAGTTCACCTACTTCTCAAGGATAAAGATCACTCAACTGAGGACCAGAATGTTCACATTTTGGACTGAAAAGACAGATGGTTTGAGGTGAAGGAAGCCATCCATGTAAAAAACAAACAAAAAAAAAAACAGAGGAGAAGGTCTCAGATTTCAGCTTTTAAAAAAATCTATACTTATGCCTGATACCCAGTCAGTTTCACATCAATCAAGAATTTAATTCATGTATCCAGAGTGGGTCATCTGTGAGTCAGACTAACAAAGACCCTAACGAACCTCTGTTCTGAGGAGCGAGAGGGCAATCTGCATGTGAATCTAGCTTCCACAACACCTCAGCTTTATAAGTCGAACCCCACACTTCCTGTTCTTTGAACTGAGAAAGCTCCTCAGATGAGAAGTGAAACGTCTTGTTTTTGTCTTTAACCTTTTTTTTGGAGCAGATCAAAAGTTATGGCACAGACAAGCAGACTTTGAACTTTGATCTTGATTTGTGGCCTTGACCTGGAAGCTGGGGGCAAGAAAAGATTGTGCAACTCTAATGTCTGTAAGAAGTTTTTTTTTTATTTTTTTTATCTTGAGCGGATCAGAATTTGTGGGGAGGAGACAAGAAAACATTGACAGATGGACGGCAACCATGATAAGCTCGAATAAAAACGTTCATTTTATTCATCTAAGGCCTGTTCTTGGACTTAGTGAGAAGAAGTTTCTGTCATAACAGCCTCACATACGAGTCAATTTTATTGTGTTTCTAATTATATTTCAAAGTGAGTGATAAAATACAAGATGAGTTTAATTTGAGGTTTGGATTTTAATGGTTAAACCTTGTGCTGTAAACTTGAGATATCATTTTGTCTGGCTGATGTGACCGACATGAAGGAGGTCATCCATGTGACGACGCATGTTCTCTGGAAACACATCAGTGTCAGACGGGAGGGAGCTTACAGGATATAACGATTAATCTCAGAGATGATGACAAGGTTGCATATTTACCCCATAATTACTGTTTTTTATTATGAAACTAATGTGGGGTTTTGGAAAATCAGGCTCTTCTTCCTAAAGGACTGCAACTGGGTCCTCTTGAACGTTTGACCTACTAAACCTGAGAAGTTGAAGGACCTTTTCCCCAAAATAAAACAAGTCTCGAGTCATTCTGTCACACAAGTCGACACATCTAAGACAAAAAAATAAATATTCTTGAATAAAACTGAATAGGAAATGCAAGTAAACCTAAATGTTTTTGGTTTAAGATGTTCAAGTGGGGGGGGAGTGACACTGTAGAGAGGAATAGAGGAGGTTCTTTCTTTTGTTTTTTACTCAGGTGGTGCAGAGTGACGGATCCTGACGAGTGGAGGAGCATTTTATCCAACAGGTGCAGTTGTGGAGCCAGGGGGTGGCCAGTGGTGACACTGGCCCCCCATAGATCAATCTATGGCCACCACAGTCATTTGAGCAATATAAAAACTTGAAAGCATAGTTTCATAAAATGATCAGGATGGCCACTTTACATGTGTAGATGTGTTGGTGGCCATCTTGGATTTTGACAGTTTTTCTTACGCCTGCAGCCATGCACCAAAATGGAAGTCGGTGCCTCGCTTGTTTTTTAAGTTATCATGCTCACAAAACGGATGGGACATTTATGGTGGCAGCCATCTTGGATTTTGACTTAACATCCCAATTTTCAAAAGAAGCCTTTCTTACGCCTAGATATAACCACACAGTTAAATGAAAGTCTCACTTGTCTTTATCGTGCGGGGAAAACAAACTGTCAGCACTCTGTTGCAATATTCAGTGCAGCAGTTTGTTGCATTGGAAACATAATTAATAAAGTCAAACAGTTTGTCTGTACGGCAGCATGAATCAGATGTTTATTTTTATCTTTGTTTGTGACATCGCAGTCCTGTCAAAGTTCACAAAGTGCCGTGCACAGGTGAGCCAAGACAGAGCTTAAAGTCTGGATTTATTCTTCCTTAAACAAAAACAATTAAATGCTAATCGTGGAATAATTGGTGGAAGGAAACGCCTGCACGTTAACAGATGAGGACTGTTGACGGAGCGATCTGTGACATGTGCACGCAGCGCTGTGCACGTGAGTCTGCAGCAGTCTGTGTGTGCATCCACCAGGGAGTAGAGTCTGCCCAGAGATAAATGTGTTTCTGTCATTGCGTGTACTTATCACCAGGTGAAGACCGAGATCATTCATCATCATGTCAACGCAGGAGATTTCTCACAGCGAGTCAGATAAAACTACAGTCACGATAAAGTTCATTTAATGGAGATTTATGAGAAAAGGTGTAAAATGTTTGCAGAAAAAGTCCTTTGCACATTTTTACAGCAAATGTTTTTGGATTAGTTCAGACTGAAATAAATCTTTAGATGAAACTGAGTCTTTTATTTACCTTGGAATAAATGGGTATCATATATTATTCTGGAAAAAAGAAACACTTAGGCCGGGCACTTAATGGATGTTTGTCTTGCAGAAGCTTTCATCTGACACTGATGAATGAGCTGCAGTCCTACCTGGAATAACATCTCGTGCATTAGTTCAGCATTAATGGCAGGACTGGATGAGGTCAGAGGTCCTTTGTTTGTTTGTTTGTTTGTTTTCTTATACAGAGCATCATCATTCTCCCATGCAACATTTTCTTGATTAATTTGAATAAATCTGAAATCATCAGTTTCATCATATCCTGTTAAAAAAAAAAAAAAAAATCCAAAATATGTTCAAGCAAAATTAGAGAAAAGTGCTCTTGATTGACGTTGGGGGAGGTTTTGTCATTTATTGCATCACAGCTGACATTTTCTTTGTTTCACATCAGTCAATAATGATTAAATTTCCTCTTTTATTTCTTATTTGTCTGTGCACGTGCCCTGCGTCGTGTGTGTGTCAGCAGTTTTTGTGTTTAGTGCTGGAGACGATGCAGGAGTAACTATGGCGGACGCTCGGACGAACAGACAAGCAGAAAGTGACTCTTCTTCTCCTGCAGGGTCCTCCTCCCTCGGACCGACAGCCGAGAGGCTCAGCGAGGTGCAGGAGCAGGAGTTGCTTCAACATGCTGTGCAATAACACACTAAGTGATTATTAATCACCTTTGTGACAAATAACAAAGTAGAAGTGCAGCATAAGAGACACACTCTTGGCTGATGAACAGAAAAGGTTCTCGTCTGGTGAGATCTTGTGAAATATTGTTTTTCTTTTTGCAGGTTGTGTTCATCAGACAAAGAAAAGAAATCACTCCAAGAGGCTGTTCAGCATGATGAATTAATTTAGTTGTAAAGATTTTAGTTATGTGTCCCTGATAAACTTACCCTGAGATACCACAGCTCAGAACATACCTGGTCCAAACCGTGGGCTCCATGTTCAAGCCCAGGATGTGCATCCAGTGTTTAATTGCCAAATCTTTGAAATGATTTGTTACCCTTTACTAACTGGGTATGTAGTGGGTACATCCTATTTAATATCCTATTTGCAGGGTTGTTTGTGAACTTGTAGGGAGGATTACGTTTGTATTTTTATTGTATTTTAATGTATAAATTGTTTGTATTATAACGTGTAGATTTTATTATATGAATTTGGAGGTTGCAAGGTTGATTACATGAATATGTAGGCAGGGAGTCATGTGTAATCTTACTGTATTTTTATTTAAACAGGCAAATGGGATTTGCCTGTTTAAATAAAGGTTAATAAATAAATAAATTCATTGCTAAATTGTATGTATTTTAATGCATACCTGTAGAAATGTGCAACCAGGGACTGGAGTTGTGAATCAGCTGTAGCTCTGTGCTCTTCGTGCAACGCCTCAGCCACAGACTTGTTCTCTTCTATGTTTGTGTGCAATGTCCCTGTCAAATAAACAAAATGAAATTTAGTGGTACGAGGCTTGTAGCCCATGTAAATACCCAGTACTCAATATTTACAAATACCATAATCGTTGTTAGTACCCAATACAATACTTACAAGGTACATACCACATGTAAGTATCAAGTATGTCCCATATAAGTACCTGCCACTTACAAGGTATGTACCCCATGGGAATAACCGGTACTTACATTGGTACATCCCATAGGTGCCCAGTATTTCAGGATACATAAGATAGTTCCCGTTACGTCAGAAATACAAGTACTCGATACTTACAAGGTATGCACTACTCATGTCCCATGTAAGTACCTGGAACCTTGAGGGTACATCATTTGTAAATACCCATTACTTTTGGGGTTTATACTCCATATAAATACTGGTGGTACACCCCTCCATAGTACTGGTATCCAGTATGTCACATATAAGTATTTAATGCGGTATATACTATGTGTAAGCATCAAGTTTGTCCCCTAACAGTACATGGAATATACAGGTTACAGCCCATGTAAGTACTCATTACTTACAGGGTATGTAATCCTTATTGGCCCCTGCACTACAGTGTATGAACATGGGGGTACCTTGTACTTGCAAGAAATATACATCATGTAGGTACTCCATTCCTGGTACCTACATAGGGTAGTACTAGTTAGTATTTTACCTTGTTTTATATGGCATTTTGATTTTATTGTTTTTATAACAACATATATTTTTAATTGCTTTTTATTGTTGTATATAGTTGTCCATTTGTTGTCTGTCTAAAACTGGTCTCTTTAAAATGAGTCCTCATGACTCAATGAGTTTAACCTGTATAAATACAGGTTACATTAAAAAAATAAATAAAGGTGCCTGAATTCTTGGTAAAAGTTTTCTTGTACCAGTGATGGATACTGAGTTATCAAAAATCGAAAGCTTTTATGAAATCATTGATTTGTTTACAATATTTATCTTCAAATTCCCTGTTTTCCTTATTTGGTTAACCCCTTATGTGCTGGAGAGTGAAGTCCTCATGTGCAGGTTTTAACCATGCGTTGGTGGTTTGGCTTCTGTTCTCAGTATTTCCAGGAGCTGCAGTTCAACCCAGGCACTACTCAGTTCAAGTCAGTTCAGTTCAATTCAGTTCGATTCAGTTTATTTATATAGCGTCAAGTCACAACAGAAGTCGTCACAGGGCACTGACCAGAAATACTCATATACATAAGAAGTCAGTTGTTATTATTTATCTAAGGAACAGACTGATTTGAGTTTAACTCCATCACAGAACTCCCATCTTGAGCAAGCACGAAGACGACAGTGGAAAGGAAAAACTCCCTCATGAGGAAGAAACTTCCAGCAGAACCAGGCTCAGGGCAAGCGGTCATCTGCTTCGACCAGCTGGGTTTGAGAGGAAAAGGAAGGAGGAACAGATACACAATGGCAGGTCAAGAATCACATGTTAAGATAGAATTAATTTCAAATGTAAACTATTAATTTGTAACTATTTGTTTTAAGAAATGAAGTCAATTTGTCCTCCAGTAGTAGTAAAGAGTATTGGTCCAAGCATTGAACCCTGAGGAACTCCATACTGAGAAGGGATGTGCGTGCATCCTTGTGCATCTTGTAAATGAGTCCTCATGGCTCAGTGGGACTAACCTGTTAAAATAAAGGTTGAATGAATAGACACACACACACAGGCACAAGCACTTGCATGATGATAATAAAAATGAGGGGACTGCATCCCCACAGCTGAAGAGTGAAACATTTCATTGGATACGTGGAAAATTATTTTCACACAGAAGATTTTCATAAAACAAGGACTTAATGCTTGTTTTGATGAAGCTCTTACTCAGCACCAAGCGTCACTGTTAGTTGGGGTTAAAGAGAAAGTGTGTCACAATAAAGTCAGCAGCTTTGCGAGTGCAGCAGCACACGTCTGTCACCCTCTTCCTCCATCCTGCTGGTCCTCCATCAAGGCCTGATTACGGCTGTGGGATGATGGATGGAGGCAGAAACACACTCTTTCTGTGCTTCATTTCATGTCGCTGACACACTCTCCCTGGTGGCCATCAATCGGGCACCGCAGCCTCTCAGACCCGAGTCCAATAACGTGACGTCGCCTCAGACTCCAGGAGAAAGAGAAGCTTGAGACGGGGAGCAAGCAAAGGATGAAACGTGAAAGAGCAAAGGAAAACAAGCTGTTCGCGCTGACATCAAATGTACCTCAGAGGGTCGTCAAGAGGAAGCAGTGAGCGTGCTCAGCATGAGCGCCTACAGACGGGAAGTGAGCGCCAGGCGGGGAGAATGTCTGCAAGACGAGGATGAGCTAATGCACCAGGGAGGAAGAGAGAATCACCTCTTCCTCCTCTTGATTCGACTTGATTTATGTGACAACTTTAAAAACAACATTAGGCACAAATAAAATCACAAAGGATCATTTTAGTAGTAAATCAAGGACTTATTACTGTGATCCGCATCATGTCGGGATGGCTGGGAAACATTTCGTTGAACACATTTACAAGTAATGATGTAAGGCTTTATGGAGATGGAGGTTGACTAAATTCATTATCGGAACACGTAGGTGCATTACTTCCTGCCTCTTTATATCATTAACATGTGGAGGGACGAGACGTTGGTGTGTTCCAGGTTTTCCTCCATCATTCTAATACACATCTTGATTCTTTTTTTATTGTGTATTAAAACTAAAGCGTGTTTACCTGTATTTATACCTGTATGACAAATAAACACGGATAAGCATGAAAACAAGCAATAATACTGGAGTTTAACTAAATGCAGTTTATGCTAAATCACATAAAAGACACGATGCTTTAAGTTTGAAGGGACTTATTTACATATATACATATTAAACAAACCACAGACTGATTTATAGATGACTGAATTCACATTCACATTTGCTGCACCGTCATTTTCTGTTAAGGACAGTGTAAAAATATCCTCAATTCATCTAATTGACTCAAAGAAGCCACGCTTGATGGTTTTACTTTCAAGGTCAGACTTTCACCACAGGCTGCACAGACGTACACAAGTTCTACAGGCATAGAGCCCAGTCACGAGAATCTGCCATGAGCAGCGTGCGGGAATTGTTTTTATAACCTTATCGTCTCTCACAGCTCACAGGCAGACACTGATGACCTCGGCCACCCAGCTGCACATGCAGGATCAAATCAGCTCTCTTTCTGCTCTCTCTGAGAGAGAAAATAACTTGTGTAACACAAACACATGGTTCATGGGCAGTTATTCTCAGCCACAATACCATATTTTCCGAACTATAAGTTGCTTCGGAGTATAAGTTGCATTTATTTAGGAGTGTATTTCACAACGTGCAAGAACAGACATTTAATCTGAAATAACAATAACACAGAACATACCTGGGATCCTGAACAGACGTAATTAACATAACAAGCCAACGAGCTAACAAGCTGCTGCTCGATTAGCGTTTTGGGCTGCATATTTTATTGTCTGCAGTTTGCAATCTGCAGAATAGGATTTTCTTTTTGGGAACATTTTACTTGTGTAAAGTTTTTCTCAGTTGTCTCTGAGTGAATGTTTTATTTTGGGGGGGGGGGGGGTGAGTTAGTGGTAGAGGAACAACATATGGTTGTCAAAAGCCTAGAGTGCCCTCTCGCTGCTGCAAATGGTCATGTTTACTCTTTGGTTCATGTCAGTATGAATGAACATTTAAAGCGTCAGTCAAAAATTGCATTATGAATAGGGAAAAACCGTAAATAAGTTGCTTCAGACTGTAAATCACAGGACTGGCCAAACTATGAAAAAAAAAAAAAAAAAGTGTGACTTATAGTCAGGAAAATATGGCAGTTAAAAAACATTCATAAACCTTGACCAAAGTCCCCTGACAGACAGGAAACCAGTGCAGATGCATGTCAACACGTAACATGAGATGCAAAATGGGTCATTTAAAAGTTTGTCTGTTTCAGCTCTTCCCTTTTTCAGAGTTTGTCATAGAGAAAGATGAAAGCATGAAAGATTTCACTTTAGTTTCACGTCTGGAGCAATCTGGGCTCCAACCTGCTGCAGACTGGGTCTTTTTAAATGCACTCTTTGTAAACCATACATCAACACAAAAAGCCCATCATGAACTTTATGAAAAGGCGCAGACTGAAAACGTTTACTCCGGCAGTTTTCCAGATATGATGCGGTTATGCACTCAGTGTAAACAAAACACATAAATCTGCATATTTTACTCAATAAAATCTGAATGTAAATATGCATCAAAACAGAAAAATTCTCCAACTTTTCCATCCCAAACCATTCTTCCACACATGTTGCCATTGCTGACCTATTTTCAGTCACTTCGGCTGTTTCTGCAGGTCAACAAAGCATCTGGCAACCAATTATAAATTTTGTTTACAGATTTTAAATTGTCAGAAAAAAAGTTCAGATTCTTTGTTTTACTTCATTTAATGTTTTCCATCAGTCTTAATGAAATTGGTGTCAATCTTTGTGTATTTGCTCTTTGATTGTGAGTACTGTGGTTAAATGTACTTCAACTAGTTCCTCACTAATTACACACACTGGTTGTAAAAAGCACATCGTGTCAGTTTTGTTAAAGCAGCATCATCTTGTCTGCTTCCAGCAGTCATGCAATCTATTTCTTTAAGGAGCCACTCAAGCCCGCCGTCTCGCCTGAATTGGAGACGATCTCTCTCCGTCAAAGTCAACTTTCTTTTCCTTTCGTCAACGTTGCATCATCATTGCATTAAAGTCATACAAGACGGATCTGATTCCAGACGTCTGCGCTGCATTAATTCATGCTGATAATAGAATATCAAAGCAGACCTGGAGCTAACTGTGATCAATGGGACGAGTCTCGTCTCAGACGATGACATATTTCAGAAAGATGAGTCAAGATTTCAAAAACACATCTTAAAAACTCAAGTCTTATAAAAAAAAATATAAAAAAAAAACTGGGTTTGCTGCAAATTGGCTAAAAAGAAAAAGAAAACCAGCAACACTTTGCAGTTTTCAGTTAGACTTAAAGGATCCATGTTTACATAATACAATGTACTTTGAAGCAAATAGATGAAAATCTCTAAAATATCAAACAATAAACTATGAATATATAAAATGCAAACAGAGTAAACAGAGACTAGCAGCGCATGTTTTTTTCATTCAGCCTTTATTTATACAGGTTGATCCCATTGAGCCTCGGGGACTCGTTTACAAGAGAGACCTGATTGGTTAAGAAAGCACTGTAATGAAAATTTAAAAATAAACGTCTGTTTAACCATGACTGAACAGACTGTTATAAATTCTCATAAAAGTCTTTAAATGAAGACAAAGTTGATTGGTTTCTTTAAACTAAATGTTCTGCTTCTCTTCTGAGGAGGTTTCTTGTTTCAAACTAAAACAAAAAGCAAATGTCCACGCCTTTAATTTGGTGCTTTGTGTTTACAGGTTGAACTTGCATCTAATCATGCTCCCTACCCTCCCTCCAGATGGTCATATTGGGTTTTCTTGGTATGTTCCTGAATATATGCAAGATCTTTAGGTCAAAAGAATCTGTCTACAATGGTGTACCGCAAGGTTCAGTCTTAGGACGCACCACTCTTCACAGTCTACATACGTAATTTAGGTCAATTCATCCCTGATGCATCCTTAGATTTCTACTGACGATGCAGTTGTTTATTGTCAAGCTATAACAGTTGCTAAGGTTTTCCAGCTTTTACAATCTGCTTTTGACATCAGTCAGATTTGCTCCATCTCAAACTGGTGCTAAATGCTGACAAAACCAAAGGGTTGGTGATTTCCAACAGGAAGTCGGAACCAGAAGTCCTTCCTTCTATTTTATCTTTGAATGGTGTTCCTTTTGCTTTTGTTGGTTCCTACAAATATTTGGGTGTTTTGGTCGATTCACATCTTTTAAGCTCAATGTGGAAAACCTAGTAAAGAAACTGAAAGTTAAACTGGGTTTCTTTTTCAGAAACAGATCCTGTCTAACTCTCAACTCTAGGAAACACCTTGTAACTGCGACTTTCCTTCCCTTCATTGACCTCAGTGACATTTACATGAACGCTCCTA
>JAVCKU010000182.1:23290983-23301814 GCA_032273985.1 Hypsolebias coamazonicus
TAAATTCATGGATTCCAGCTGCACTTTGGTTCATGTTCCTCCTTAAAAGGAAGGAAACGTCTCCAGAGATTTTAGTTTGAAATCAGTTTGTCAAGAAACTGTTTGTTTGTTTGTTTACCTCCACAAACAGCCTGTCAGTCACGTGACTCGAGCTTCATTTAGGATTTCTTGTTTACATCTGGAGTAAATGATGTAGTTCAGGATTTTGTGTTTAATCATCTACAATTAGGAGCTTGAAGTCAAAGAAATGTTTCCTCCAGTCCTGATCGATCACATGATTCAGCCTTTCAATTGATTAACCAGGGAGTTGTTGCGTCACCACCACTACTCCCAGTAACCTCATTCAGAACTCACCCTCCTCCTCGCGCAGTGGAAAGCCGTTCCACCTTAAGAGGCGCGCGCACCTCCCGTCGGGCCGGCCCTCCACATCTGCCCAATGAATCAGGAGCGGATGCGCTGTATCCTGTTTCAGCGCGTGAGCGGCCAATGGGAGTTGTCTAGTGGAGCAAACAGTGCGCGCTGCGTCTCCATTCATTCAGAGCTGAGGAGGCCCGCAGAGCCGCGCGCACCGCCGCGCACCGCAGTCTGACCCGAGGACGCACCGCCGCGCACATTCTGCGCAACAGCAAGGCCAGCGCGGCTCTCCGCAAAGCGAGACGGAGCTCGTGGATGTAATCGTGCGTTTTGACGCAGTTTGCTCGGCCTCCTGCGCGCGCGCGCGACCTCTGGAGACTCCGCCGTGGATTTACAAAGTGAGACCTCGGGACAAATGCACGCGTGACCTGCGCCGAACTTCTCCTCCCAGAGAGCAGGAAGGAACGGAATACACCCGGGACCCCCTCGAGTGGATTAAACACGGAACCATGCGTTTCAGCGCGTAGCGCGCGCGCGTGGACGCTCCGCGGCCGCTTCCTCTGTGGATGGAGTTTTGAGAACGTGCTGGATGGATTCGACAGCGTGGATGATTGCATGTAGGTGAGCACGTGCGAACAGCTGCAGCTCTGCAGCCTACAGCTTGTTTTTGTTTGTTTGTTTGTTTGTTTGTCGGAGTCGCGCATCAACAAGCTCCGGGTTTTTCAGCACGAGATGAACGCTCGCGCCGGCTGGGACCCTTTATGATGGATTTCCGTGCGTGTGCGTCCCCGTGTCTGAGCTGTAAGGAGCTCCCCTCCCCCACGGCGGGTTTCATTCATAAGTTCCTGCTGGAGCCTCCTGTGATGTGAGCGCGTGGAGATCATCTGCTCTCCTCAGTAGAAATGAACCTCAGAGCAGCTAAATGCTCAGTTTGTTTGTTTGTTTGTTTGTGGAGCTTCTGATCTCTAAGGCTGAAGCTCAACATCACATCAGTTCAGTTTCTTTCTCCAGCACCAAACCACAACAAAGTTCTGTCAGAACATCCAGTAAAAAAAGAGTTCACCCGTGCAGTTTGTTTGCTCCAGTCCGCTCTGACCTGCAGGTTCTGAAGGCGTCCTGGTTTTTCCAAACCTGCGTCTCGGTGTTGGGACAGAATACCAAGTGAGGCCGCTCGTCCGGTTCCCTTGGATCGTGTCCTCGCCGCATTTACATGTTAACTAGTCATAGACATGGAAATGAGCAGGGGAAGTGCTTATGGGCCCGCTCTGAGAGGTTAATGGTCAACTTCTCCCTGGTTGTCTCACGTCACCGAATCCAGAGTCTCGTTGTTGACGGGACGAAAACGGAGCGAATAAAAACCAAAGGTCAAACCTGGAGCGTGCTGTCGGAACGATCGTGACAAAATGTCGAGGCCTCGGAGCGACTGTTTGCCTGATCGTGTCTCTCCTTTGTCTCCCCTGGCAGGTTTTCCGATGCACGTCCACGGTGAATGTCGGAAGTGGTGATCCCCCCCCAGATGGAGCTCCAAAGTCAACATGGCCCCGGCGGTTCATTCGTGGTGATCCAGCAGCCCTCCCTGGAGAGCCGGCAGAGGTTGGAGATCGAGCATGCGGCCATTCTCTCCCTGGAACAGATCCAGGCCATCCGCTCCAGCAACGAGTACACGGAGGGGCCTTCGGTGGCGCGGAGGCCCCCTGCGCCCCGCATGGCCCCCAGGCCCCAGGACAAGCAGGAGAGGACTCACGAGGTCATCCTCGTCAACGTGAACAACAACTACGAGCACCGGACGCTGGGTCACCACCACCCCGGGGGTGGCGTGGCGGTCGTGTCCGGCGGGCCGCGGGCGCCCGGGCTCAGCCGCTCCACCAGCACAGGGAGCGCCGCCAGTTCAGGGAGCAACAGCAGCGCCTCCTCCGAGCAAGGACTGTTGGCCCGCTCGCCGCCTGCGAGGCCCGGCGTGAACACGCAGCACCACCGAGCGGACTGGCCTGTTCGGACTCAACCTAAACCCAAGAACCTGCAGCCCCAGCAGGGCCCCCACCCCCACCAGCCCCCGCTTGAGGCGCCGCTGAAGCCCCAGGGCAAAGGGAAATTGGACTTGTTGGACGGTGGCGCGGTGGCCGCTGCCCGGCACCAGTTCATCTGCGAGCGCTGCGGGAAGTGCAAGTGCAGCGACTGCACGGCCCCCAGGAGCCTGCCCTCGTGCCTGGCGTGCAACGGCCAGTGCCTCTGCTCGGCGGAGAGCGCGCTGGAGCACGGCACGTGCATGTGCCTGGTCAAGGGCATCTTCTACCACTGCTCCAACGACGACGAGGGGGACTCGTGCGCCGACCACCCCTGCTCGCTGTCGCGCTCCCACTGCTGCTCTCGCTTCCTGTGCATGGGATTAATGTCGGTACTGTTCCCCTGCCTGCTGTGCTACCCGCCCGTCAAGGGCTGCCTGAAGGCGTGCCAGCGCTGCTACGACCGGGTCAACAGGCCCGGCTGCCGCTGCAAGAACTCCAACACTGTGTACTGTAAACTGGAGAGCTGGGCCCAACAGAGCCGGGACAAGCCCTCCTGATGCTGATCCTGATCCTGATCCTGATCCCGTCCCCAGGGTTCTCTACGACTGCGAGCGCACACGAGACTTCATGTGGATCATATGACGATGACGGTCACACATCTATCAAACAGTCTAAGCACCTCCCGCCCAACCGTCCTCCTGGCTGCAGAACAGTGCGGAGCTAAAAGGAAAACCACTCGATCACCCCCCCCCTCTGGATCAGGACCATGTTTCTACAGACCAGTGTTTGCCTTAATCGTTCCTGCGCCTGTCCAGCTCCTCGTTAACACTATTTTTATACAGATGTGGAAACAAACAACTACAGTTTCTGCCTCGCACCAAATCTGTGAAGGACGATCTGAGGCGGCCATGTAGCCGATGGCGGGTTCTCCGCGCTCACCCCCCCCCCCCCCCGTGTTCTCCATGTCGCGTTAGCTAAAGCACAGTCATCTCGTCGTGTTGGCCACGCCCACTCACACACGTTCTGTGGCATTCTCCCACCTTGTTCAGTTTGTGTACATTGTTTGCTCCATAAGATGAATTTTGTCTATTTTTAAAAGAAAAAAAAAAACAAAAATGTCTTGTTAAACTTTTTTTTTTGTTGGTTTTTTTTGGTCGTTGTAAAAAAAAAAATATATATTTATTATGTGAAGCTCTATTATTTTATGATATTTATTGCAAGAGACAGTCTTAAATTTACTCATGTCTGAATATAACAAAATATCAAATACTTACTGAGAAATTAAAGGGTGGCACAAAGAAACTATGTTAACTTTAATGCAGAAATATATGAATTAATGAAACGAGCGCTGCCTCTCGTGTCTTTACTCTGCAGACGAGCGCTGAGCTCCAAGGTTCCTGGAGTTTGAGCTCGGTGGTGAACAGCAAGGCACTATCTGGTGTGTGTGCGTGTGTGTGTGTGTGTGTGTGTGTGTGTGTGTGTGTGTGTGTGTGTGTGTGTGTGTGTGTGTGTGTGTGTGTGTGTGTAACTCGTGGCAGAGGCAACAGAAACAGCTTGTAGCTGAAGATCAGCCCAATGTTCTTCAGGGTTCCTGTGCTGTGGTTCTCCTCCGTAGGCCTGAAGTTCAAACGGTGCAGGTCGTTGACGTGATTGGCCCCAGAGCGGCGGGAGCTGCGTTCGGCGAGTCGCCGCCGTGCGCTCCCCGAGCTTTCACGCTGCTCCACCGGGACACAAACTCCCAAATGGTCTGGGGCGAGCGCCGAGGAGCCACCTGTTCAAAGATCATAAACCGAGGCCATGAGTGCTTTGTTTTTATGGCACGCCCCCCACCGCACTAAAGGCAATGACCCTGGGGGGGCAGCCCCCACCCAAACCCACATCCCTCCCCCTCCATTTGGTCAGCTCTTTTTTTGTTTGTGAATTTATCACTTTGGAAGTCCAGTGACCCCCACCCCCTCGCAGCCACCGAGTTGCACACACTTCTACACCTCCAGGCCCTCGGGGGGAGGGGGGGGGCAGCATTACATCATCACTTTGGAAGTTGCTTGGTTGGTCAACAGTTGTCACGTATGGCAGTCTGTTAATCTGTCGTTAAATTATTAAATGATGAAACTTTTACCCAAAGAAAGAGCTGAAGGGACTAAAAACTTAAATGATGGCGCCGTCCGGGGGCGGGGCCAATCGTTCTCTTATCGTTTTAGCCTTTAATGTTGGTGTTCGGGGGCTGCAGCCGCTCCGAGGGCGGCGCAGCCTCGACGGGCGTAGAACAGTTTGACAGATCCAACAAAGATCAGTCAATAATCCAGAAGAATAATCTATAAAGTTCAGCTCCTCTGGACAGATTCTTCTTTGAAACGTTTTATCTTTAAACCAAAGGACTTCTTCAGTCTGAGGAGCTGCAACAAACTCAGTCTTATAAACATCACCTTCTCATAGTGGATCAACTAGTTTGTTGTTGATGTCCAGAACTTTTTTCATGTGAACAGCTAGTTCTGGATGTCAACAACAAACTGGTTGATCCACCATGAGAAGATGATATTTATAAGACTGAGTTTGTTGCAGCTCCTCAGACTGAAGAAGTCCTTTGGGTTAAAGTTAAAACATTTCAAAGAAGAATCTGTCCAGAGGAGCTGAACTTTAGATTATTCTTCTGGATTATTGAGCAGCGTCAGGACAGGTTGTCATATCTTTCATGTCAGTTCGGTCGCCGTGGCGACGACTGAAGGAGGGAGCAGCTGAAAGAAAAACAACAGTTTATTATTTAAGGTGTTTCTTTGCAGATTGTGACAAACAGAAAATAGAAAAAAGGTTTTAATATTTTTTTTTACGGCATAAAAATAATGTTTGATCTTAACGGAGATCAGAAATTGATATTTGGGGCCAAAACCCAGAAGTTTTTGATAACAGCTCTTGGAGCGCTCCCACCTTTCATCAGCTGTTTGATGACTGTGATCCTCCATCTTCCTCTTCATCACATCCAGAGGGTTCAGGTCTGACAGGTTCTGGACCTGCTGGTCCTGAGAACCTGTCTCATCCTCAAACTGTAGTTTTTATTCTGTGACGGAGTTCCTTCAGCTCTGATTCTGCTCCAGCGGCTCATGTTTCAGGAGGATAATCAAGTTTTTTTTATATATATTTTTATTAATTAAATGAGGTGATCTCACAATCAGGACCTTGTGGAGTAGATTGAAGTGAATAAAATGGCCGACATGCAGCAGCTGTCTGTTAACGTGTGGACGTGTTTGTATAAAAACGTGTTGGTTTCACTCACAGGACGTTTGTGTTTAGATTTCCACTTGAGATCGTCGTGCTCTCGTTCGTTTCCCTCCAGCAGGGGTGTCCAACTCACTAAAGGGGGCCACAATTAAAACCTTTTTCAAACTAAGGGCCAATTTCAGAAAGTTTGATACCAACATCTTTGATTTGATGTTCTCTGTTGTGCTTTTGACATCATAACCAAAGATTTTTTTTAAATATGTTTTGCATATCCTGTTTGGGGCCAGACGTCATCGAGGGCCACATTTGGCCCCCGGGCCTTGAGTTTGACACGGACGCTCCACAGGCTCCAGCCTGACGCTTGGTCACGTGACTCCTCGTGGTTCTCGAGGGCTTTGTTTTTGTTGAGTGCGTCCCTGCACATCAACATCTGGAAAACGACCGGGTTCAACTTCAAACTGCAGCATTTCATCCAGTTCCAGTGAACTTTGTAACGTTTGGTTTCATTTCTACAGCGCAGGTGACGGTTTAAATTAAAACTTGTCAATAATCAAACACGGAGGCTCGGGTGCTGCAACGGGCCGGGCTCTTTGGATCCAGAGCTTTGCAGACATGAGCCGCCCAGTTGAAGCTTTTTGCCGTTTCAAATGGTTTGTGTTTAAATAATCCACAGACTCGAAGCTCCTGAGCGGAAGGGAAGTGTCTTGTTTTGATTTTCAGTCAGACTGCGACGCATTAAAGAGGCGTCCCGTCCGTACTCGCCGGGCTTTTCTTCGCCCGCTCGTTGGAATGCACCTTTTGTCGTCCTGAATAGTCAAAAGAGCGGATTAGTGATTTGTCAATTTCCTGTTACCTTTCAGAAATGCAATCCGAGCCTCGTTCACTCCTGGCTTCTGCATGAGGGCAAACAATAGGGAAGGCCTCTTTCTTTTTTTTGTTTTTTTTTCCCAGGTCTGGCTGTAGTTCCTCCGTACGGATGAAGGGGAACGGAGCAGATCTATTCAGGAAGGCGGTGTTTACTTGATATTTTCCAGCTTTAGACACAATAAAAAAAGAAAAAACGTTAAACTCCCACTAACTTCCCTCTGTTGGGACTTTCATGCGTCTTAAAGCGTTGGTCTAATCAGATAAAGAACATTTTTAAGTTTCTTTCACCT
This sequence comes from Hypsolebias coamazonicus, assembly GCA_032273985.1. Classification (NCBI taxonomy): domain Eukaryota; kingdom Metazoa; phylum Chordata; class Actinopteri; order Cyprinodontiformes; family Rivulidae; genus Hypsolebias; species Hypsolebias coamazonicus. The sequence continues at coordinate 23,297,717 of JAVCKU010000182.1, forward strand.
TCCATGTATCCTGCCTCACCAGAACAGAACTCTGTAAGAAATCTGACTCATGACGAGATTCATATACGCTGATGACACCCCCACCCTCTGCACTTGTTTCAGGAGTAAATTTAGCAGCTCCGCACGCCCACGTAATGCTGTTTGGAGTTGTTAGGCTTGGCGAATCCCTTTCTGCAACTTTTTAAAGCCGTACAAGTGCAAACATGCATGACTACCAAGTGAGTCACAGTGGAACCTCCAGCCCACACATCCTACCGGGGCAGTCCTTTTCTTAGCCCGACCACGGCCCGCGGTGCAGCAGGATATAAACAGTCGTCCTCTTCCACGGCTTCGGCCTTCCTCTGCCCGCTCATCTGGTTTTCATTATTTCCCTTCATGGTATATAAATAGAAATTAGCAAACGGGGGGGATGTGGGGGCGGTGGTTTGGAAAGGAAGGCTGCTTTTTGTGGACTTCAGCTCAACGAGGAAAGCTCTCCTGAGATATTCGGATTTGGTTGATTTTGGTGGGCGAAAGCGACACACAAGCGGGGATGTTTTTATAAAACCGATCCAGAACTTTAGTTAAAAACGTTAAATAAATGTTTCAGTTTCACTGCTGGCCCTTGAAAAATCAGAAGTTCCAACGATGTTCAACTTTGGGGGGGTGTCAGAGAACAAACTCGACTTTGCCTCAAGAAGCTCAGAATTTACAAAAACACAAAATCCGTCCCTCTGAGATGATCCCATCTTCATAAAATAAAGAAAAGATGAACACTTTTTGTTCCGTCTGTGCACCGAGGAGATTAAAAAAATTAATCCAAAGCCAGATCCTTGAAGGGACGCTGAGATTTACATCTGGTGGTTATTTTCAGCTCGTTTCAGTCAAATCCAGAAACGAGATCTTCTGAAGATGAGATCATGATGTAGGTTTAATGAACGTTCTGGATCCCCGAACGTCAAACTGGTAAGTTTCTTCTGGGTTTGTTCTGGTTGGTTTTGGACCTTCTGTGGTCCCTTTTTATTGTCAGCCCAGTTTGTCTCAAGTTTTTCCTCCAGGGGAGTCAAACTGTTCAGTTTCCAGCTCTCACGTGTCACTAAATCCAGTTCTGAACTCCCTCAAAGTGCACGTAAACCACCGTCCGAGGTGGTCTGGCCTCCTGGTACCGCTGTACTTCCTCGTACTGAGCTGAGGTGTCCCCACACAACACCTGATAAAACCCAGCTGCAGCTGATTGTTGATCATTAAACAGCTGTCCCTCTTTAGGTTCAGCTGAAAGTTTGAATCAGCCGTTCACTAGAACCCTTCTTCATTAAAAGGCCGTTTTGTTGGAAGTTTATTGGTGGATCGAGATGTTTCATGGGTGAGTTTATCCAGTTTGGTGTTGTATTTGTTTTAGAGCTGCTGGACCTGCGGCTCTTTCAGCTACAATGTGCCGTCAGTCGCAGACAAACAGCTACATGTTGAAATGTGTTCATAATTAAACAGCAGGATTTGTTTTAAAGGTTAAAATCTTCAGTCTTTGCTCTGAGGCTGAGCTCATGATTTCATTACATCACATCAAATGATTCCACAATTATCTACATGGGCCCAATAATAAAGTAGTCAGAGCATTTTAAAATGGCCTGTGCCCACTTAACAGTTAGTGTAATGGAAATATCTTCTTTTTATTTTTGGTCACATTGTAGACAACATTAGTATCATTTAAAAGCTCTATTTGTAGATTTATACAAACTCTACAGAAAATGAGACATTTATGAAAATGCATTTTGTGATTCCTCTTCATGTAACGATGCATCATACGGCGGCCACATTCCTAATTTATGTGTTGTCAATCAGTTACCATCAAATGATCGACGACAACAGATGAAAGATCAAAGAACAACTTCCTTGTTGGTTTTAGGAACATCTAACTCGCCTTCAGCGAACGAGTCGATGGATTTGATATTTTTTAAATAAAGTTACGAGCTTGGCGCGTACCAAACAGAAATGTTTGAACATGATCGCAATGGAAGATTTTAAAGATTTTACACAATAGAAACATAAGTTACATTGTAAAGCGATATAAAAAAACTAAAAACAGGAACATGTCTGTGTTGGTTCTTGACATGAACGTAACAGATGTTTAAAATCCGTAGAGGTCAAGGTCGAGAGCTTCAGATATTTTTGCAAGCTATTCCAGGAAACAGGAGCGGAGTAGGAGAAGGTCCTTTGTCTAGTTCAGTCCTCACTGAGGGAACACTGCAGGTAATCATGTCCTGGGAGACCCCTTCAGTGACAACATTTGTTAGTACCAGGTGTGAGGGCCCCCTCCATGTTGGAGGTGTTTGACTGTAGCTCCTGCCTCTGGGTGCGCCCACAGGAAGTTGGTGTAAAACCTCTTTGCACGCTTCCTGCCTCACTTTATGCAGCGTTGCGGGCCGTCGGATACAAAGAGCGCTCTTCCTGTCTCTCGTCTTTGTCTGCCAGCAGTTTGTGGACAAAGGCCAGCTGGAGGGGATCAGCATCAGCATCAGACGAGGGTGGGGTGGAGGATCAATAAAGTGCACCACCCTCTGTGATCCGTCTCAGATCCCTTTGTAATTAACAGTTGGTTGACTTTCTGCTACGTGTTTGCTCTTGATCATCGATTCCTGTTCCATCAGCATGATTGACTCATTTGCATTCAGAGTTTCTGCAGAGTAAAAAAAAACAATGTTTACCAGCTGCTCGTTCGGTTCCTGGAGATTTTGTCTTGTGCTCTTAACTCAGTCAGCAGGTCGTTTGTTTGGGCTCGCGCCTCTCTGTTTGGAAGTTGCTGTTAAATCTGATCCATGAACGTCAGTACGGTCCTGCGGTCCTGATGTTCAAATTCAGGAGTAGTTCTAAGAAAAACAGCATTTATTTAGTTTCCATGCACTCTGACGATAAGGTCATTATTATATTCTTATTCTTTGACTCAAAGGGACTTGTTTTTGTTGTTTTGTTTTGTTTGTTTTACTGCATTTTAGCCGCCTGGAGCCATTTTTTGTTCGATTTCTTCTTTGACTTTTCATCAAAAGTGGAATCGCACAGAAACACCAGAAGCTGTGGATTTTCACAGAAAGTGCAGCTTGAACAAAGTTCTGGACCGTTCTGCTGATACTGTCGAGACACTGAAAGTGAATTACTAAATACCCTGATGCATACTCAATAATAATAATTACTAAAGTTACAACAAACACACCTTCAGTTAAAACACACAGTTTGGTGAACAGTAGCTTATGGCGAAATGGCCCCAACAGTTCAACCTAGGCCAATTGGCCCCAACAGTTATACCTAGACCAAATGGCCCCAACAGTTAAACCTAGGCCAATGGGCCCCAACAATTAAACCTAGGCCAATGGGCCCCAACAGTTCAACCTAGGCCAATTGGCCCCAACAGCTAAACCTAGGCCAATGGGCCCCAACAATTAAACCTAGGACAATGGGCCCCAACAGTTCAACCTAGGCCAATTGGCCCCAACAATTAAACCTAGGCATGTGGGCCCCAACAATGAAACTTAGGCCAAAGGACCCAAACAGTTAAACCTAGGCCTATGGGCCCCAACAATGAAACTTAGGCCAAAGGACCCAAACAGTTAAACCTAGGCCTATGGGCCCCAACAATTAAACCTAGGCCAATGGGCCTATGGGCCCCAACAATTAAACCTAGGCCAATGGGCCCCAACAGTTCAACCTAGGCCAACTGGCCCCAACAGTTAAACCTAGGCCAATGGGCCCCAACAGTTAAACCTAGGCCAATTGGCCCCAACAGTTAAACCTAGGCCTGTGGGCCCAACAGTTAAACCTAGGCCAATTGGCCCCAACAGTTAAACCTAGGCCAATTGGCCCCAACAATTAAACCTAGGCCTGTGGGCCCAACAGTTAAACCTAGGCCTGTGGGCCCAACAGTTAAACCTAGGCCAATGGGCCCCAACAGTTAAACCTAGGCCAATGGGCCCCAACAGTTAAACCTAGGCCTGTGGGCCCAACAGTTAAACCTAGGCCAATTGGCCCCAACAATTAAACCTAGGCCTGTGGGCCCAACAGTTAAACCTAGGCCAATGGGCCCCAACAGTTAAACCTAGGCCTGTGGGCCCAACAGTTAAACCTAGGCCA
>JAVCKU010000182.1:23311340-23325376 GCA_032273985.1 Hypsolebias coamazonicus
GTAACGGAACTACGCCGGAAACCGGGGGTTACCTGTATAGTGGCCAAGGTCACTATTGGCCGTAGAGGAAGAGGAGGAGGAAGAGGCGGCAGCGACCTTAGCGTTTCTTACGGCTCTGAGGTGTAAAATTAATTTTGAAGTTGAGTTTTTGAAAACTCCGTAACTTTCTCTGTACGTCCAGTCATGAAAACTGATCTAAAATTTAAAAAATGTACTCCAAGGAGACATTTCTGTTTGTCGTCTGACAGCAGATTCCAGGCAGAGCTGAACCAAATGGACTCGATTCACGAGTTCCGACCGGCAGATGGAAGGTGACCTCGACTCTGCCAACTCGGCGTTGTTGGAAACCGCAGCAGAAGATGGCCTTTGTTTTCTCAGGTTATTTCTTTTATTTGCTTGTTGCTGTGTTGTGTTAGATAGAAATTAATGGTGCCGAAGTTTCCGGTGGCCATGCCGTGACGATCCCAGCCAGACTGAAGCGGCACGCAAGTTAAATCAAACTGAAGCCACGTCGACCCGAGTAGAGCCAAAACGAGTCATGCGGAGACTGGACGGTGGAGAAACAGATAAAGTAAGCTGAGATCTCTGCGATGTTTGAAACTGACAACAGCAATATAGATTTTTAGGCTGTGCACGTGACAATAAGTATGAATCCTCAAAAAGTGGCCGCTCTAACCACGTGCACACGGCTCGCTGGTCACCTGCTCTGAACATTTGCAAGCTTGAGTTGTACACTTGTCTAACAGTTGCTGCCCACTGAGTTTTTGCTTTTTAAAATATTTTTTTAACTTTGAACTGAAAGTGTTGCGATGACTTGAAGCTGAGTCGACTCTCGGGCCTTGAACGTTTGGTCGTGCTCCCTGCAGAGGAAGTGCACAGCCATCATCCATCAGTGCTGATGGGCCAGCATCAGAAAGGAGCTGCAGGTTGTGGGCGTGGCTAAAAGTTTATTGCACTGTAGGTTCCAAACAGTTCATTCAATGTCTTCACCCCCACCCACCCCCCATTTCCTCTATCTACATAACAACCCCCGATTGTTGACTTGCTGTGTTCCACTTCCACACATGCCTCTTGTATTTCGTCGTCATTTATATTCTTTTTCTTTGTCACATTGTCAAACCTCTTTTTACTCTGAGTTGACCGACTTGGCTGTTTGATTCAGGAGGTCTGTTGCAGAGCGAGGATGGGGGGCGGGGATGGTGGGGGGCGCACATTGAGTTTGCCAGCTCAGGCAGAATGATTGACAGGAAGCCAGGCAGGAAGGAAGACAAGCCCCAACCCATGAAGTGCTATTTATGTGACGTGACGAAGCGTCCAGAAGTGGCTGATGGGCTGCTCTGACCCACTTCTCAGAGCGTCACAAAACAGGCTGCAGATGGGGAATACAAAAGAGGGGGGGCTCAGATTTCTCTACCAAACACTGAAAACATAAAATTTGATTTAAGAAGAGCTGGTTGAATCTACCAGACTGGTCTCCTCTGGAGAAATGATCCAACTTTGTAGCGTAAGTGCATCTGGATTCACCTCAGTTTAACAAACATGGCACTAACTCTGATTTATTTATTTAATTTAACAAACTGAGCTAAAGTTTGGTGTTGCTGAAGTTAGGTACGTTGTCTCCGTCACGTTTTGAGCGCGAACGGATTTAGTGGCGCCTTTGTCTTGAACTCTGGCACGAAATGAAGTGGATGATGTGCATTCCTTCAAAATAAAACTAATATTTTTTATATATATATACTGAAATTCTTCTCCCACAGAATGTTTCCATCACTTCGAAGCACTTTTGGTCAATTTGGAATAAATATTTAACGAACGTTCCTGGATTTAAACAGTAGAGAAGAGTCTAAGTACCAAGACTGAGCAGTACGTCCGACATTGCTGAAGGCAGTTTGTGAACTTCAAAGATTCTGAGTCCACTCCTTCATTATATTATCAGTGCAGACATTTTTTTAAAAAAAAGCTCTAATCGGGGAGGTCATCTGAAGTTCATCTGTATCTAATTCTCAAGCCAAAGGTGTAAAGTTTGACAAAGCTCAAAATCGAACAGTAAACACCGACAGCAGCATGTTGCATCAATAATTTAAAACCATTTAACTTAAGACTTTAAACACTAAACGTGCAGCATGTTGACCCATAAACACCTTAAATAGCCTTAATTATCTTTATATTCATATCAGAGGAAAAGGGGGGGATTACATTTAATAAATCAAAATAAATCTACAGACTAAAAATCAAAGCAGCTTCTGAAACAATAATCGTCCCATAATTTTTTATTTATTTTTCATTTACCCTTTATTTATCCAGGTAGTCTCACTGAGCCACGATAACTCATTTTCAAGCGAGACCTGTTAGGGAGCAGATGGTGAGGGTTAAGTGCCTTGCTCAGGGGCCCAGAGTTGGGCGAATGAGGGCGGAGGCAGGTGTGGGTGTTTCACCTTTTTCCACCCATATTTTTTGATATTGTTGGTACCGGGGCTTGAACCAGCGATCTTTTGATCACAAGCCCACCGTCTCTAACCACTGCGCCACCACTCCCCACAATTATTTTGTAAATAAACTTCACTTCAGCATCCATCCATCATCTTTATCTGCTTCTTCCTTTTCGGGTCACTGGTGTCCATTTACAGCTGTCACTGTGAGAGGCGGGGGACACCCTGGACACGTCTCCAGTCCATCACAGGGACACAGAGATAAAACAAACATTCTCTCTCTCACCTAGGGACAGTTTAGAGTCACCAATCAGCCTAACGTGCATGTTTAGGAAGCCGGAGAAAACCCACGCAGCACGGAGAGAACATGCAAACTCCACCCAGAAAAGGCCCCCGGACTGGGATTTGAGCTGGTGACATTCTGGCTGAGAGGCAGCAGCTCTACTAACTGCGCCACCGTGCTGCCCATACTCCAGCATAGATGTTTAAAAAGAAAATCCCAACAGATGTGATTTTAATTGAACTTTTTAGAAATCACAGCTCAATTGTTCATAAACAGTAAAAACTTTATAAATACGTGAAGTTTTCTAACTTAAAGCCTATTGGTTCACAGAGAACACTGACAACTTCCTGTCTCCACAGGAAACGATTCACGTTCAGGAAGTTTGGGTTCTTTTGAAACTGGAACCTCCCAACATTTTCTTCATGTTCACCCACATTTGTCTTGAACGTCAGCTGAACTCTGAACGGCCATCGCGGTCCTGTAGCGTTGACTGATTGGGTTCACGAGGCCACAGAAAGCGGGTCGTGGTTTTTATCTGTCAGCAGGCGGCCTGATTTGGGGGCTCCGCCTTCCCACTGATGTTTCCAGTTGGGTTCCACCTGTTGATGATTTCAGAACGGACAAGAAATTGATTCCATGCTTTTCAGGCTTTCCGGTCCTTTCCAGACATCTTTCAACAGCTTGGAGAAAGTTTGCAGCCATGGGAATACAAACTGGGCTCAAAGGTGATTTGAAGTCATTCTCTTATATTTAAATAGAAGTTATTACTTTTAAAAATGACCTCCTTAGTAAACACAAGTGTTTGTTGCAGCAAATGTAATTTGGTATCACCCGATGGGTTGACCGTCTCATGTAAAACCACAAATTATCAGTTTAGCATCTTCCAAATAAAAATGTAGAGACAAAACTGTTTATCTCTGTCCCACCTAAACCTCCACCTGGACTACAGCAAGCACTTCCATCTGCTCACCAGTCCACCCCTGGAACGTTCTTCTGGCCCCATCGAGCTCCGCTCTGACTGAAGACCATCCAGATGAATTTATCTCCAGACAGAGAGGACGCCTGGCTAAATATCTCATCCTGCAGGTAACCGTTCCAACAGATGAGAGCGCAGAAAGAAATGCTGCTTTTATTCAGAGCCAACCAATGAGAGAGCAGAGGTTTGATCCAGAATAAAAATGGAGGCCGACCTGAGTTTGGGGAGAAGATGCTGAGCAGAAACTGCTCGTCTGTTTGGAAAGAGCTGCTGGTTTACTCTTAACCGCCGTGGCTCTGCCTTTTGGTACAAACTCTCTGCTTTTCAACTCTTCTTCTGCATCTTGTTCTTCTGGCTTTTCCCTCTTTAGGGGTGTTCACAGCGAGTCATTGTCCTCTGCATCCTCTGTCCTCACACCAACTACCTCCATGTCCTCTCTAACCTTATCAAGATATCTCCTCTTGTCTTTTTCCTGCAGCTGCATTTCTAACATCCTTCTACCGATATACTCACTGTCCCTCCTCTGGACATGTCCAAACCATCTCAGTGTGTCCTCTCTAACTTTATCTCCAGTTGTTCAACTTGTGCTGTACCTCTGATGATCTCATTCCTGATCTTCTCCATCCTTGCCTCTTCTAAGGAGAACCTCAACATCTTCATTTCTGCCACTTCCATCTCTGTCTCCAGACCATACAACATAGCTGGTCTCGCTGCTTTTCAAATAAACTAAATTTCCATGAAATATCCCCTTGAGCTACAACACACGTCTGTCAGAGCGTCAAGGTTTTTCAGATCAAGAGTTGAACTGAGGTATTGTTTCTTTAAAAAAATAAAGTTCTCAGCTTAACTTTTGTTAAAAAAAAGATGTAATGCAAAGTTGGTGAATTTATTTTAGGGCGAACCTCATCCTGTCACTGGGAGAAAAAAAACATTTCTCTCTCCACATGAGTACCATAAATCCGTTCTGGTTCGGTCTAGAGGAACAAATAAGGCAACGAGGTTGTGTTTGTTTCTGTAGATAAGGAGATTCTTGGAAGTACTCCAGCCTAAAAGAAGGGACGTTTCCCCTCTGCATGTGCTGACTTTGTCTTTTCAGATATATTAATTTAACCTGTTCAGAGCACTTGGTCCTCCTTAACGTCCTTCCTGTCTTTGAATCGTTCAGTGTGACGCAGCGTCCACATGGCACCTACATTGTATATCATAAAAACCACTGTATTTTCATTATTTGACCCAAATCTGCAGTGTTTGGAGCTTCAGCGTGAGCCTCCCTGTGCTCGTCTTCGTCCTCCTCCTCTCTGTGTCCAGTATGGACCAGACATTTAGCCCATGTTTGTCTCCCCTCTGGTCTTTCCTGATTGTGCGACCAGGCAAATTCCGGTCGACCTTAATCTAGCCATTAGACAGCCACTGTATTAACTAGAAAACCCATCTAACACACATGCTTCCACTTTTCTGTTTGTTGCCTCCAACCGGAGTCTGTTTAATTTGTACAATTTTGCCCTCATTAGACTGCATTTCAAGCTGTGGGGCACAGGTAACGCAAAGCAACCCCCACAAACCCTTTAAATTGTAGGCAAGAGCTTTGGTTGCTAGGAAGTGGAAGAGAATCAATTGCAGCCATTTCCTTGCCAGAGTACCGAGAGGTCCTATTACAGCATTTAGGTCGGGCCAATTGGTGTCATTACAGGCAGCCGACTTCCCTCCACCGAAGTAATGAATTAGTCCGAGCTATTTCAGCTGAATGATTGCAGTTGCCAGGGGAGATGGGTATGAAGTAGGGGAATAATTACGGTACGTATCCCTGAGCGGATGTGTGCCGGTGTGGGCCGGCCACAGGGGTGATTTCCACACTTGTGTAATGGCTTAATGTAGCTGCTGACAGGCAACATGGAAAGGTGCTACTGTGCTCTGCTCGTGGACTGTGACTGACATGCCGAACCACGCCAACCGGTTTCAACCCCGTGGCTCATTTACTTCAGATGACTCGGGCCAACATCCAAGTCATTTCTGCTCAGAAACACAGGATGTGGACTGAAGCTGAGTGAATAGAGATGATTACTGTACCCTGTGTAACGTAATCTGTTGAGTAGTTGAGGGTAATTTCATATTATTTGCCCTCAGGGAGGAGTCTGCCTCAGGAGTTCATGGATCTGAGCGACTTGTCCTGAGTGATGATAGGACGGAGCAGATGGGTTGACCGATCTGGGCCTCATCAGTAATGAGGGTGTTGCTTTGGTCGATTGTGGTGAAGGAAGAGTCAAGTCGAAAGGCAAGACTGTGTCCGAGCCGTCACATGTGGTCATGGGGTTTGAATCATGAGTGAAAGAAGGAGATCGTGGATCCAAGCAGCTGAAATGAGCTTCCTTCAAGGCAGAGGAGCTCCGTCATCCCAGGGGAGCTGGAGTACAGCTGCTGCTCCTCTGCACTGAAAAGAGTCAGCTGAGGTGGTGCGTTTGATCAGCATGTCTCCATTTGGTGGTTTTTCGAGCACACATCCTACTGCAAAGAGACACCGGGGCAGATCCAGAACATGTTGGAAGGATTATATGTCCTCTCTGGGTTCGGAATGTTGGAGAAAAATGTTCTTGTTCCATCTCGCACTCAAAAAGAGCCACACTTAACAGAACATTTTTAACCAGTTTTTGCTTGCAAGGACAAATTTTCAGGACGGGTCACACAGAAATACAGGATGTTTGAAGACCAGTCACAAGAATCTGCATGGGGCCGTGTGTGTGACGCTTGTTTTTATACTTTTATCAGTTCAGCCGAGTTCACAGGTGTCCATGGAGCGACAGCTGCACGCTGCCGCTTCACCCAGCTCCTCTGCTCACCCAAACGTATGATTCAAGGGCAGAGGTGTCATTCTCAGCCCTGGTTGTTAAAAAACATGCATAAACTTTGTGCAACAAAGAACACAAAGAGAAGTTAGTGTATGTGTCTGGGGAGAGGAAGGTCTGGGTTTCTCTCCTGGATCTGTTGCCTCGGCAACCAGACCCCAGATGAGTAAAAGATGACGTGTTCTTTTTTTTTGTACATTGCAATCAAAGTACTTCCAGATACTACGTACTGCTTTGACAGTTGAAAAATCAAAACATTTAAATCGACCAAGAACATGAAGGGATGACTTGAATACTTTTGAAAATATTTAACTTTATTTAAAAATAAAACGTCTCATACATTAAGATTTTAATTCATTTAAAAGAACAAAGTAATTAAAATCTGCTTTAGCATGCTTGTTTTTACATTCTTATGCTACTATTATTTGGCCACTTTTAGCTTTTAGAGAGCACGTTGCTGCTAAATTGAAACGCCTTATTTTAGTTTTGCCAGTTTTAACTTTAGCAAATCATCAACTACTTTTAGCTACAGTTTTACTACTTATTAGCCCGTGTTTAGCTAATTATACCTTCATTATCTGTTGTGCTACATTTAGCTTCTGTTTTGTCACTTCTAGCTGCTATGTTGCTGATGTTGTTTTTGCCAGTTTAGCATCAGTTGTGCTTATTTTAGCGTTTAGCAATTGCTTTGCTTCCACTGTCTTTTGCTAATTTTAGCACTTTCTTGCAATTCCAGCGTCTGTTCTGTTGGTTTAATTTCTCAGTTTTAGCCTCTTCAGCAAATGTCAGCCGACAGTCAGCGCTCAGCTCACACTGCTTTCGGATTTTACGGCGTTGACTAACTTGTAACGGCAAACACGAAGGCCAGAGCCTCAGATCAACAACCACTATCCTGGTTGTTGGTAGTGGGGTGTTTGGACGGGGGTGGGTTGTTTTCAGAATGGGATATCAAGCGATGCAAAAGGAACCACGCCAGAAAAAAAGACTTCACCAAACAAAGAGGCCGTTAGGAAATAATGCTGGTCGAGGCTTGTTGGGCTTCTTTCAGAGCCCCTGTAACCAGCTATAAGTCTCTTTATGGGGACACCCTGAACAGGGGGCCCCATCGGGGACAGGAACTTTTACATTTCTGCTTGAATGGGACCTTAGCCCCGGGCGGAGTTCAAAGTGCACTTTCCAGTCATTTGATTTAACTATTTGCAAGGCTGGCAGTGGAGCACAGGACCTGAGGTAATGTTCTGAGTTTCAGGCCTCTCTTTTAAAGAGTCCAGTGTGCTGGGAATATGGGACGTAAACCGTGAGACTGTTTGTGCGCACGTACACAGTCAGTTGCCTCTACTTTCTTTCTCCGTCCTGCAGATGGTATCTCATGTCAGCAAGAGAGAGAGAAAAAGTCCAGCTTGATTATTTCTCAATACAAACACCATGTGTCTAACTCGTCTGCACGGTCATCGTTCTGTTCCTCTGTCTCTTTAATGTATTTAACGAAATAAATAAAAACTGCTTTGTTGCATGAACATGTTTTCCACGATGGTAACAGATCTGCAGTGTCTCCTGTTGAATTAGAAATGCATTTTAGTGAGGACTATGAACTGGTTGAATCTATCTCCAGTTAAATCCAATTAAGAGACGTGGAGTGGGTTAGCACAGAAGTCCACCTTTAGCCACAAAACCCGTTAAACCTAAACCAAGTCTCACATCGCAGGCCCACCGTGGTTTTGATCAACAGATGAAAGAAATTTGGTCGACTTTTTTTTTTTTTTTTTACTTGAAGCCTCATGCTTCAACAAAGTAGCTGCAGGTTTCATGTGCAGAACAGACCATTTGGAGGGCAGCTGTGCATCTTTACCGGCGATCAGCACTAAGCCAAAACTTTCATCCTGTCTCTGCTGGTAAGCCACTGTTGGAGGGGTCCTGCCAAGTGGCACCAAAGGCTTTGGAGCCTGCACGCTGCCACCTGCTGGTCCTTCACTGAGCTTTAAACAGAACTTCATTCACACAAAAATAATCTAAATAAAACAATTAAAAACCAAAAAATTGAAAACTCACCAAAGGAAGACTGAAACTTCAGCACATCTATTATTCTTATCACTATTATTATTCCCCGTTCGGCTGATCCGTTCTTCAGGAGCTGCCGCAGCAAGTGATCTTGCACAAGGATCTGGTAATTGTTGTTTGTCCTTCCTGATACAACCACAGACCAGCGAGTTACCACAACCCTCTGTGTGAAGGGCTGCCACACAGACAGGTGGACACTGTGGACATTACAATGGTAGATGTCTACCTGAACTTTATCAAATGAAACAGTTTGTGAGACCAGCTATGTTGTATGGTCTGGAGACAGAGACATGGACAAAACGACAGGAGACAGAACTGGAAGTAGAAATGAAGATGTTGAGGTTCTCCTTAGGAGTGACAAGGATTGCGATCATCAGAGGTAAAGCCCAGGTTGATGGACTGGGAGATAAAGATAAAAAGGACAGACTGAGATGGTTTGGACATGTCCAGAGGAGGGACAGTGGTTTGGACATGTCCGGAAGAGGGCCAAAAGACATAAAGGTAGGCCAATGGAGAGATATGGATGCAGTTAGAGAGGACATGGAGGTAGTTGGAGTGAGGACGGAGTAAGATGGAGGACGAGGACTTGCTGTGAAGATCCCTGAAGAGCCTAAAGAAGAAGATGTCTGATTTTCAGATGTAACCTCCTTTTCCCACTTGTTCTTTCTTCGACAGTTTATCATCTGTCAGAATGTGTATTTGTGGAGCCTCACAACCTCAGCGTTTTACTTCAGCTTGTAAAACGGTTGTGATTCATCTGAAATGGACTTCACTGGGGTCTCCTCCTCGCTCCTGAGCTGAATGATGGCTCTCGGACAGCTTGATGATTTTTGTCTTGTCCTGTGTGGTCCCGTATAAAAAAAAAAGACTTCACTCCTCTCTCTGAACAGTAACTCCAATATGAGCTTTGTGCTCATTGCTAAATTACCTGCAGCTCTCTTTTCATCTTTCACCTGAAATTTCACAGCTTAATAATTATTTTTTTTAAATCTTGCAACAGGATTTCTGTGTTTTATCAACGGGCAACGAAGACAAATGACCAAATAAACACTTCGCCTTCTCCCAAACACGCGTTTTTGTCTGTTAAAACAATGTAAACGGTCCCAGTGGGCAGCCTGATAAAACTGTCGGGCCGGATGACAGGCGAGCAGGAGGCAGCCTCTTAAGGCTCGGAGCAGCCTGATAATGAGAAAACTCAATAGAAGCCGGAGCGCCTGAAGATGCATTTGTCTTCGTCTTGGACAGGAAATAAAATCAGGCAGCTTCCTAAATGAGCCACTAAGCAACTGAGGAGAATCCCTCGTCTGCAAATAAAGCCCTGCTCGGTGTTTTTCCCTCAGCACTTTGAGGAGAAACGGATTCTGAGGAAAAGGAAACGCATCGGGTCCAGTTTCAGCATTGATCAGTGAAATATTACACTGAGGAGATGAAAGGAGCAGCAACTTGGCTGGGATTAAGACCAAAACGTTGGAGGTGTCTGCTAACAGGTGCACCTGATTGATGCGTCTGCGCCGGATGCTGCTGCTTGTTGTGGAGAAAGTCGTCACATTCTTCACCAGACAGCCCTTCCATTTATCACCCGCTGCCAACAAGGCAAAGACAAAATGTTTTTGTCCGTTCCTGTGCGTTCGATTGTCTCCACAGTTAGCAAAACACCTTATGAATCATTGAACGGGTGTTAATGAAACTCTCAGGAAGCGATCAATGAGTTGATGTCTACTGCTTTTAAAGAGCAAAACGTCTTTAACTGTCGTTTCTCAACATGACGTGATGTGAGTGTTAACCTTTGGCTTGGCGGGCGATGTGCAAGTCTATCCTGCAGCTTTATAAGATAACTTCTGTTGTGACTTGGTGCTGTATAAATTTATTTATTAACCCTTATATAACCAGGCAAGTCCCATTGAGATCACAGATCTCTTTTGCAAGAGAGGCCTGGACCTGAAGGCAGACTAACATGCATGTTTTTGGTCTGTGGGAGGAAACTGGAGTACCCAGAGAAATCCCACACAAGCACGAGAAGAACAGGCAAACTCCACACAGAAAGACCCCAGGACCTTCTTGCTGTGAGGCAGCAGCGCTAACCACTGATCCGTTGTGCTGCCAAATACAGTATAAATAAACTGTACTGAATTTATACCTAAAGACTGTTGCATCATAAACACCAACGCCATTTTCATTGGTTGTTTTGCACATTTATATTAGGCCTGTCACGATAAACAATAAATCAATCGCATGATAAATTAAAATTATCGACCTCATTTTCATTTATCGGCTTTATAGTTTCTTCATGTCTCTCTCTACTGAAGACACTGGATGACAAAAGGCTCAACTCCGGTGCTCGTCACTGACCCCTCCCTTTCTCTTTAAACTCTGTTTTAATTATCCAAAATCGTGTTTTTGGATTGTTAAAAGCAGCTAAACTGAGAAGCTAAAGTACGAGCTAAGCTAACAGAGATAAAAACTCCGTCTTGTCGAAGCTCCAAAATTCATGAAACTCGTGCCTTTGCGTTAAAAGTTGTATTTCTTAGCAAAAAGAAGCTGAGAACTTGTTTACATTTTTTTAAATTAAAAACTTTGTGTGAAAAATGCTATGCTAAAGGGCTCAAACCACATCGAGCGTCCGCCATTTTGACAACCTAAAAAAAAAGGAAAGAGAGATGGCCCATGTCACGTCAAGGGGCTTCCCTCCCATTTTCCTTAAAGAGACACGCTGCTTGCTCCATCACTATCCATCCTTTGGTTCAAACAGTCCTATACTGCCATCCGGTGATTGAAAAAGTTTGTTTGTTTGTTTGTTTGTTTATTTGTTTATTCATTTCATTTCAGTTAAAAGAACAATACAATTTCAAAGGAAAAAACATAAACATAAAATGCCTATAAAATGAAAGGCAGCAGAAGAAGAATAAATCTTATAATTTCTGCCCCTTCTTAACAAAACTCTGTCAATCAATTCAAGCAATACCCGCAGATATACAAAGAAAAAACAAAAAAGTACTACACTCAAATCAAATTAACCAACATTTCTTCTTAAATTTGACAAAAATTACTATTTATTGTAAAATTTCAAACAATATTATCGTTTATCACAATAATTTCTGAGCCAATTAATCGCCCAACAAAATTTGTTATCGTGACAGGCCTAGTTTATACGCGATGCGCTGCAAGTGTCTTGATTCAGGTGACTTTAGAGGGAACTCAAAGTCTGCCTGTTTAAAAAAATTTGTTGTTTTTTTATGCTTCAATTTCTGAGAATTTAAAGGATAATAGAAGTCAGGAAGTAAAGTTAGTGACTGAAAGCTGAACAAGTGCAATCAAGCCTCTAGACAGCTTTCATGTTTAAGTTTAGGTTAAGTGAATGTTTTTTTGTTTGTTTGTTTAATGTCACAAAAGTGGTTTTACAATAAATCAACAAATATGGTCATTTAAATGTTAAAAACAGGTTCAGAGATCACACTTCTCAGACCTCCCCAGGAAAGTTTACAATGTGGTGATGGAATCGAGGCTCTGACTGATTGTCGCACCTCTGATCCAGGGGGAGTGGTATGGTTTTTGTTCTGGTCGTGGACCAAATCTTCACCCTTGTAGAGTTTCTAAGCTGGTTGTAAGGAGTTTGACTCTTGTTTTGTGAATCTGGAGAAGGCTTGTGGTCGTGTTCCCCCAGGCAGTGTGGGGTGCTGGGGTTGCTTTTAAGGGCTGTCCAGTCCCTGTACAACCAAAGCAAGAGCTGTCTCCATATCCTTGGCACAAAGTTGGGCTTTTTCCAGTGTGGGTTGGACTCCACCTGGGTTTGTCATTGTCCCTCATTGGGACATTGGGAAGAGGATTGTCTGGGTTTCCCTCAAACACGACCCCAAATAAGAAAATGGACGGCTGTTTTCTTTATAAGGATATCTTCTTTTGTTTGTAAGTTTTTTTTTTTTTTTTTCATGTTCTGGTTTGAACTGAAAGTGTTAACAGTGGATGCTCTCAAGGTTTTTTCAAGGTGTTGGTGTGGACAGGATCTCAAGGTCAGGGAGACAAGGGTGTCTGGTTTGAGAACCTCAGACTTTTGTCTCTTTTTGCAGACAAGGTGGTTCTGTTGGCGTCTTCGGGCCATGACCTTGAGTTTGCTCTGGAGCAGCTGGGATGAGCGTCAGAGTTGTTTACGAGTGATGGTAGGGTGGAGGGGGGGATGGATTGACGGATCGAGGCTTCATCTGCAGGAATTGGGACGTGGTTTTCGGCCTGTTCTGGAGAAGAAGGACAAAGAGAGTGTCCCTGGGGAGAGGCTTGTCCAACATAACCCCAAATAAGAAAATGGATGGATATTTTCTTAATAAGGATATCTTGTTTTAGTTTTAGTTTATTCCATGTGCTGGTTTGAACTGAAAGTGTTAACAGTGGAAACTCTCAAGGCTTTAAGATTTTGCACCCTTCTATTAACAAAATAAAAGATAATGACTGTTTAAACATTTAATGGAAATAACGATGTGTGTGCCTCTGTACTCTTTTGATCATCTATGTTAGCTTGAATATTCTGGTGCAGCTTATCCCCCAGACTCGCATGCTTATGAGATGAACACACCCTCAAACTTTTGTTCCCATCAGAATGCCCTTCAAGTCGAACCTCAGACTTCTTACCCTCTCGGTGTGAAGTTAACCCACCGCTGTTACGCCTCTGAGCTGCCAATATAGGTTTTGACCGAGTTGTAACAGTTAACTAAGAGTAAAGGCTTGTTTATACTCCATGAGAAGTGCCGAAGTTGTGTCTTGCTGATATGGGTGTGGGACAAAATTGTGTATTTTTCTATGCGCGCCCCATCGCTATGGAAGGACTCGTGACGGTTTCTCCCCCATTGTTTCTTTTTGATGAATTGTCCATGCATAAAGACTGGCTCCAATCACGTCAACGAGATTTGATGTCTTAACGTCTTGAAGTACAACTGAACCTTAAAGGTGGCTTGCAACAGTGACGCTTTGATGTAGTGATGACAGAAGGTCTGTGCGGCCGGCCATCTGCAGGATTTAAAACATAATCTTCTGACTTGTTCCTGAAAGCCCACGTCATCGTGAGACGTAGTTGACGATTTGTGAATGACCAGAAGCAGCTAATGACAGGCTTGAATGAATCCAAATTGCAGAACTGTTCTCGGGAATGGGCTATATTTCCTGCACAACTAGTCATATTGGTAATTTACGCAACATTTTTATTCGCCTGTCAAAAGACGAGACGTGTCCATGGGTCATGGTCACAGGGTCAAAGGTCAAAGTCACAGTGTGAAAACCTTGTTTGTGTTGACAACATTGTAACATAGAAATGTCAAACTGCATTGCTGGACACCTCAAGGAAGGCCAAGGATGATCCCTGTTCATTTCAAGACCAAAGGGTTAAAGTAGGGGTGCACTGATAAATCGGCCAGCTGATTTATTAGCCAATGCTTGCATGAGAAACCAATTTTACAGATTTTTTT
>JAVCKU010000182.1:23392367-23402763 GCA_032273985.1 Hypsolebias coamazonicus
TGGGACTGCTGTTTATTCAGTTTGTCTATGTCGATGTGTGTCTGTCCCTATCAAATAAATAAACAAACAAACAAACACACAACGTCCCTACTTTGCAGATTTTCACCTGTCCGGGGTGTCTGGAATGTAAGTCCCGCGATAATCGAGACTATTGTAAAAGTTAAGATGAAAAAAGAAAGCTAAAGATTTCAGAGATCTCGATGCATTTTTGGAAGGAAAAAAACTTTAAAAACGTGAACGCATAAGTTACAAAAACTTTACGGGGAGTGGTGGTGCAGAGGTTAGAGATGGACCTGTGACAGGAAGGTCACCGGTTCAACTCCCTGGACCGACATCAAAATGTGGGTGTGAAAGGTGCAACACCCACACCTGCCTCCTCTTTCATTTACCCCACTTTGGGCCCTTGAGCAAGGCCCTTAGCCCCCACCATCTGCTCCCCCAGATGCTCAAGATGGCAGCTCTCTGCTCCACACAGAGGGCTGTGGTTGCGTCAGGAAGGACATTACCCCTGAGGAAGGAGCAGCCGAAAGAAAAATAAATAAAGCTACAAAAACCGAAAGCGGCAGCCGTAGCGTCCTGAACGAGCTGAAGGTATGCTGAAGTCCTTATGGTCCAAAACCCATAAAGCGATAAACAGAAAAATCTTTTCAATTAGTGAGAATAAATCTAAAGATTGAATTTTCATCAGTAAAGCAAATATGTTTATTAAGCACTTTAATATACATCAGAAAATTCTGCTTCGTATAATACAGAAAGTACTTGGACTGAAAGGTAAATGTACACAGGAAACTATTTACAATCCGATCACTGACAGACAAACAGCATGGAGACAAACGAACCGTTTAAAGACGTTACAGAACCAGTCCAGCACTGATCCTGGATCAGTTCTTCCTTCAGTCCTTCGTGACGACTGAGGCGTCTCCAGAAGTTCCTCCTCCACAAACCGGTGGCGTCCTGAAGTAAACAGATGTTCGAGCTCCCTCGGCTCCTCCTCCCCGCGAGGAGCAGTCTGCCGTTTAAACTTTGGCTTTACAAAATAAAATAAAAATATATAGAATCACTAACAGATAGTTGTCTTGATGGCTGAACCCTTTTTTGTGTCGCGCCCCTGAAAAATCCAGCAGAAGAAACATAAACGTGACAAACAATGTTTGGGGTTTTTGCTGCTTCTCGCTGAAATCAGAACAAAGAACAAAACGTCTGCGTTTAGCACCAAACTTCTGCTGATGACGGCGACTTCAACACCACTGAATGTTTGCACACAGAAACGTCACGGTACAAAAAGTGAGAAGTCCCACGGGGACGAAATGAACTTTTGTTTTTACGTCATCGATCAAATCTTTGTCCTCGGATGTTTGTGGAAATAAACCGAACGAGGTTAAAAAAATAAAAGCATCGTTTGAACACAGCACCGTGAGAGAACGCAAAAAAGAAAAACACAAAAAAGTGGCTTTTTACCCCCCAAAAAATAAATATGCTTTTTATACACCTGTGAACTGCCACAGCCGTTAACGTCGAACACACACCGATCCCAGATTAACACTGATCCCAGATTAACGCAGATTATTTGGGGTTTCTAGAAAGGCAGACTCTTTTTCTTGACATCAGTTTGTTGGATCCTCTGATCGGGGACAACGTGTTCATCGCCGTCAGTGAAAACTGAACGTGATGAAAAACAATCTGAGGAGGTTGTGACGCGTCAAATATCAAAAACAAAACGCAATGATTTGCACATTTTATAAACACCTGGTCAACGTATCAAATGTTGGAATTAAGAAAATGGGCCAAAAGTTTTATTAGGAAAAAGGATTTTGAACTTGATGGCAGCGACAGGTCTCTAAATATCTAACGAGGTTGAGTCAAGTCTTCTGGACGGATTCTTTGTTGAAACATTTTGCCTTTTTTCCAAAGTCTATAAATAAATAAATGTTCCAGGGGCAACAAAAGGTTCTAAAAGTAGAACAAATAAACAATTGGAGGAACATTTATCTACTAATGAGATTAATTAGTAACAGGTCTGGGTACAATGAGAACATTTTAGAAGTAAAGATGGGCAGAGGTTCATCAATCTGAGAAGACCTGTCTAAAATAATTAAATAATAAAGTTCCTAAATGTTCATAACAAAAGACTGAACAAGTCTCTGAGCTCAGGTCAGTATTGGATGGTCGTGATCTCCGGGCCCTCAGGGGCCCCTCCATTAAAAACAGGTCTGGTTCTGTTCTGGGCTCAGGAACTCTTCTACAGATCTTTTGTCTGTGAACACAGTTCATCCACAGCTGCTGCTTAAAGCTCTATCAGACAAAGAACACCATCCAGAACCGCTGCCGTCTGGACCAGAGCTCGTTTCAAATGGACCGAGGTGAGTCCAGAACTGTTCTGTGGTCAGACGGATCAGACCTGGAGTTCTGTTTGGCCTCCATACTAAAGAGCAGAGGAATCATCCAGCCTGTTATCAGCTCATGGTTCAAAAGTCTGCCTCTCTGATGGTATGGGGGTGCATTAGTGCCTCTGGCATGGGCAGCTTACACATCTGAAAGGCTTCATCAGTGCAGGTTCAGGACTGTTGAACAGCTAGAACCCACCATCAGACCAGAACAGGACCACGATCCATCCAAAACCTCCAGGAACTGGACTCCTCGAGTCCTAAAGGTCCAGACTGCTGGATGTGACGCTGCCATAACATTAAACTCTACCATTTCTTAGTTTTGACATTTGATACGAGTATGTTCACTGTGGATACGATATGGAGCCATGAGGACAAATCATTGCATTTTTAAAATATATATTTTTAAACTTCACAACGTTTCCAGAAGCGCAGTTGTTAAAGTACTGATATGTTTGAAACAGAAGATAAACCATGGATGAATGTTATTCTCTTTTTAAAAGTGCAGTTACACGGTTTATTAAATAGCATTACATTAAATAAAAAAGATACTCTTAAGGAAAACAAAGAAGGCTGTAACAGATGTAGGCACAAATGATCAGGTCCCGTTCGCCTCAACAGGTTTCGTTTCATGGCCTCCCACAGCGAAAACACCGCGTTTATAGTTCTGCAGATGAAAACCGTTGCTTTGGCACGTTATCTCCAACGTCTGCACGACGAACTGTATTCCAGACCTCTGAACAGTAAAGGAGTGATTTGGGTTCTGATCCAGAACGGGGCTTTCTCCATGCAGATCTGAGCAGAACCAACGATGGTTCTGCGAACTTGATGATCTAAGGTTGTTTTGAGTGTCGCATCAGCCGCTGTGAATTAACCGAGGTTCATGGTCACTCTGTCTTGGTACATCCCTTTGAGTACTGGTTATAATGGAGTCTCCTTTTTGTAGTTGAAACCTGGGTCGGATCCTTCGATCTGCAGTTTCAGGGCTTGTTTAAGGCTGAGTTCTGTTTCTCCAATGGGATAGTTTTCCAGCACGTCCTGGTGGCCCCGGTTCTGAGCAGCTCGAGGAACTGACACCCTCCCCAGGATCACCTGATTAACCTGTAGGTGATAGTTGGGGTTGGTCACGATCCCGTTCCGTTTCTTGTCGGCGCAGCTCTGCTGTTGGATGAAGAACTGGTCCTGGCCTCGTTCCTGCTGAACTGGACCACCGATCATGATCTTACAGTGCGGATCCTTCACGGCGATGTTAGCCACAGATTTATTGAAGGCCATTCTCTTGTCGAACTGAGTCATCTCGTACTCCAGAACCTGACCTTGGCTTGATCCACTGCTCTTAATTTTCTTTTTGTCTCCCAGAGTGTTTTTGCCGTTAGAGGTCCCGTTTGGTATTTTGGTTCCCTTTGCTGACTTCAGACCCAGTTTCAGCTGAGACCAGTCGAAGTCGTTTGATGGAGACGATGGCTGCTGATTGACGGACTTGGTCGTGGACGAAGGGGACACGATGGACTGTCTGCTTCGGCTGCGGGGCAGTGAGTGTTGCTGAATTTGTTCTGTGAAAGTCATTCCATGAAAGCTGTCGATCGGCACCGTCTGAGCTGTGGCGGTAGATGACGTGGTTCTTAAGGAGGAGTTTTTTGAACTCTTAAGGGAATTATTTGACTGGGAGGATTTCTGCCTGTCCACAGTGGAATCGGGGGACTCTGACGGTGAACTGAAAGCATGGACTGGTCCAATAGGAAGACCACGTCCAGAAGACTGCACATCTCCTGCCCCCGTGCTGCCAGAACTGCTCGATTTGATGGTAAGTGACTGCATCTTTCCTGTGACTGCTAATGATGTTTTGTCCTCCATGGTATGCACAGGGGAAGGGTTACATCCATTTAGAGTTGTGGCTCCATATTTGTCCAGGAGTTTTAGGATCATGGAATGGCCACCTTTGGCTGCCACTCTCATGGCTGTGCGTCCAAACTGATCAGCGTGGTTGGGGTCAGCCCCGTTTTCTAGAAGTATTTGCACGACATCGATGTGACCCTCCTGGGCGGCTATGCCTAGAGCTGTCGCTCCCTGGTTGCATGTATGATCCACATGGGCACCGTTCTCTATCAAGAACTGCACGACTTTTGTATGGCCTTGCCAGGCTGCAGACTGGAGAGCAGAGCGCTTCTCATTGTCACAGGCGTTCACGTCAGCGTGATAGTTAACAAGCAGCCTCGCCATTTCAACATGTCCTTGCCAGCAAGATACGTGGAGGGCTGTCCTGCCCTCGGTGTCACAAGCTTCCACATTTGCACCATTTTCAAGGAAATACTCGGTCATGGCCAGTTGATTTTCAAGTGCCAATATGTAGAGCGTTGGGCGTCCATCTGCATCTTTGTGATCTATATCAGCACCGTGGCTCAACAGCAGTTCAACGATGTCCCTGTGACCCTCTAGTGCAGCTACCCTGAGAGAATTCCTACCATCATATCCCCTCTGGTCAATGCAGGATTTGTTTTCCAGAAGAATTTGTACACAGTCATAATGTCCCTCTTGTGCAGCTAATATCAGCGGGATTCTACCATCATTATCTACCTCGGAGCAGCGAGCACCTTGTTCAATAAGGGCATTGCAAACCTGGCGATGGCCTTCAAATGCAGCCATGTGCAGTGGGGTCCAACCTGCATCGTCCCTGTGATTTTCATCCAGACCTCTGTCCAGCAGAGTTCTGACCACCTCCACGTTCCCCTGAGCAGACGCAATGCTCAGCACAGTCCGTCCCTCACTGTCGATGCTATCAACTGCCGCTCCCCAGAAGAGTAAAGTGTTCACCACAGATGCGTGGCCCATTGATGCAGCTGCCAGAAGAGGGGTGCGCCCATTGTTGTCTGTGTGATCCACGTCAGCGCCACCTTCCAGAAGTAGATCAACTACATCCACATGTCCTTCATAGCCAGCCACAAGAAGAGGAGTCATGCAGTCTTTGTCACAGTGGTCAACCTCTGCTCCCCGATCTATCAGAAGGCTCACAACCGATGCGTGACCTTTACTAGCAGGGATACACAGCGCAGCCACTGAAAGGGCAGTCCTCCCATCGACATCTTCGTGATTGACTTCAGCTCCGTGGTCAAGTAGGTGCTCGACGATCTCTCTATGCCCCATGTATGCTGCTGCAATGAGAGCGGTTCTTCCTTCATTGTCTGCTTTGTTGACTTCAGCTCCGTGCTGAAGAAGGTTTAGTACTATGTCTTCATGGCCTCCCCAAGCAGCAGCTCTTAAAGCGGTCCTCCCATCAGCATCGGCACAGTCCACTTTGGCTCCAGCATAAAGCAGGGCGGACACAACTTCTGAATGTCCACCCCAAGCTGCTGAGCGGAGAGCTGTCCATCCGTCGTGGTCCGTGTGGTTTATGTCGGCCTCACAGCCGATGAGACAGTTCACCACTTTGGTGTGGCCCTGCCTTGCAGCAAGAGTTAGTGCCGTTTGTCCATGGTTGTCTTCTAGCTCCATGTTCGCACCTCTTGATATGAGCAAATTAACCACGTCCAGGTTTCCGCTGTATGCAGCGTTGGCCAGCAGAGTCCTTCCACTGGAGTCAGACTGGTTCACAGACGCCCCGTTGTCGAGCAACGTTCGTATCGAGTCCTCTCGCTCTAGTGCCTGTTGCACAATACACGAAGCGTGGTCGTCTTCGTTGTTAACGTGAGCCCCAGCTTTGACCAGGAGTTGCAGAACCTCCTGTTCTCTTGGTATGGAAGTGCTCAGAGAGTCTTTAGTGGGTGTTCCATTCCAGACCATCCAAAGAGCAAGATTAAACGGCTCGATCTGCAGGTTTGAGTTGACAAGGTGAAGCGCAAACTCCTGCACTTCGAGAGGTTTCAGCTGCTTTGCTTTGCAAGTGTAACTCATGGCCAACATCCGATGTCCTTCTGCTGCGTTGCACAAGTACTTCTGGGTGCAATGCTTAACATCCAGCAGCCATTCTGCAAAACTGTAGTGAAAAAGGATTTTAGTGCTCCCAAGACCATCAACCAACAGCTTGGCCAGAATGTCCATCTTTTTCTGAAATTCCTCCATAGTTAGAGTCATGTTCTTGGTCCAGACGGCGTGGTACAGTTCCTTGACTGTGAGCGGCCTGCAAGTTGCCAGGATCACATTGAGAATTGGCTGAACTTTGGCAAACTGTTTTCTCACAAAGAGCCTCTGGCAGAGCCACAGGTAGAGGCCGTTGAGGGTCCCTGGGATGTCCCGGATCTCACGGAGCATGATGAAATTCTCCACCACGCCGTCCAGCACTCGCTCCAGGTAGAGAAAACAGCCGCTGCTTTTAATGTGAAGCTGGTTCAGCATCTCGGCGGTCTCCTTGGTCAGGTGCTGCCTCAGGGCCTCCTCCTGATCCAGCCGGTGAAGGATGTACTGCTGCACATCCTTGACGATGTAGGCCTTCCGAAGATCGTCTAGGCTGATTTTGCGAAATCCTGAAACAAAAGAAGAGTTCATCAGATTAGTCTGGTTTGAAAAAGGGCAAACCAGAATGATGAAGTAACAATGAATGACAATAAATTATGAAGAACCTTCCCTAATGCTGACCAGGGCAACCTTACGTTTATATTCAGTCCTTTTCAACTGGTCGTTTACATTTCGATAATTAAGTGAAGGAAACATTTAATTTCC
This sequence comes from Hypsolebias coamazonicus, assembly GCA_032273985.1. Taxonomy (NCBI): domain Eukaryota; kingdom Metazoa; phylum Chordata; class Actinopteri; order Cyprinodontiformes; family Rivulidae; genus Hypsolebias; species Hypsolebias coamazonicus. The sequence goes on from JAVCKU010000182.1 coordinate 23,399,405, forward strand.
CTGGGTATGAAATAATTAACAGTGCAGGCATGTTATTAAAGCAAAAAATAAATAAAAAAACATTTAAGAATTGAAAGCAAACCCCTCTGGGTGCTGGAAGCAGAAACACTCAGCAGGTGTTTATCAGCTTTGCCCATAAAATAAATACGATTAGTGCTTAACTCAGATGTTGCAGTAGTATTTTCTGCTTTTAATACTTCATTCTAAAATAATTAAAATACTCAATTCATTAAAACTCAATTTACAACAACATAAATATATTAAATACATTTTAAAAGAAAAGCAGAGGCAGAACAAATGAGGTTATAACTGTGCTGAGATGCTGAAGGCTTCTCTTCTATGATTTCAACATCAGTAGTTTATGTAAAGTCTCACCGTGACAGTTTTTTAAAACCTACTGTAAAAATGTACTCATCCCACAGTCTTAATGAGATTCCCCTCCAGTACATGAGGAAACGGCCTCATGACGACTTTAACTAACGGACTTCTTCGTGTAAACACAATATGGTCTCAGTCTGTTCCGCCTGCAGCGGGAGAGCAAAGGGTGCATCTCTGCAGACTTTATTTATGGTTCTCATGGTTTTTGCAGATACTGGTCCAGGAAAAAGGATGTCATGGGGAGGGGGAGGGGGGTCACTGCATTGTTGACATACTGATTTACTTCCAGTTACACAAAGACCTGCTAACCTGGGAGATGAGTTTGTTTTATTTTAAAAAAATACCAGAATTTATTGAAAACATCTTGATCTAATTTAAATTCATTATGATGTAAAAATTAGACAAGTTAGACGTCTGAAGATGCTGTAAAGGTTTGGGAAACATGATTATTTTATTGTAATGAAATCAGGTCTGTGGGTCAGTGAGGCTGAAACGTGCACATGCTGACCAGGTAAGTCTAAGTTCACCTGGAGGTCAACAGGAGGAGGACCAGGCTCCTGGGTTTGTTTAATTCAATTCAGTTTATTTATAAAGCACGAAGTCACAACAGAAGTCATCTCAGGGCACTGAACAAACATTCACATACATAAAAAAAAACAAGTTAATAATATTTATCTGAATCCAAACCACATTATATATCAGGATTAGATATTTATCTGAGGAGCCAGCAGACTGCTTTGACTCTTTGTCACAGACTCTCATCCTGAGCAAGCATAAAGGCGACAGTGGAAAGGAAAAACTCCCTCAAGTGGAAGAAACCTTTAGCAGAACCATGCTCGGGACAAGCGGCCATCTGCTTCAAGTTTATTGCAATTAAATAAATAAATTTGGTTGAATAAAAACAAAACAGCTTGGAGGGGAAAAAAACTCTAAATTTACAACTTTGTAGTTTAGGCTATTTAATGTGTAGGTATATCACCAATAAAGTATCTGAACAGTGCAGCAGAGGTGGAGAAAGTACTCAAACACTGTACTTAAGTAAAAGTACTGTACATACAAATAAACAGACAAAAAGTGACACGCCACGGGAAAAGCAGGAACAAGTCGCACACGCTCAAACTGAAAAAAAGCAATAAAACCTTCACTTTCTGAGAAAATAGTGAAAGTCGTTTTTTTGCAAAATATACTAATTGAAGTTATGAAGAAACCACTCCGTGCTTTAAAAAACACTTTAGAAGTTTTTAAACTGATAAACTTTGTGTTAGAATTCAGCTTTTTTTTTTTTTTCTTGAGGAGCAGGTGTGTCAGGAGAAGGTGTGTCAGGTGCACCTGGTGATGAGCGGCTGAGGTCAGGTGAGAGCTGTGCTGCGTGTTTCATGGCAAAATACAGGTAATCTAAACAAATACGATTAAATTCAGGTAAGCCAATATATTAAATCAAACATAAAAATATTGTTCATATTAACCTCTGTCTATTGATTAAAATAAAACAAACTGGACGAGGAGTCCGTGGGCGATCTGGAGAGTTTTCTGGACGAGTGTTTTGAGAACATCGTGATGGGTAAGCCACAGAGAACCACCGCACCCACCACACCCACATCTAAACGCACGCGTTCGGAGAGCTCAACCGGCACATCCGCGTCTCCAGAGAAAAGCTTCACGGATGTTCTGGACTCTATAGATAAAAAGCTGTCCAGCTTGGATGCCCGTCTCGCATTAGTGGAGCTTTTACACAAGGAGTTCCAGGCACTAAGAGAATCGTTGGAGTTCAGCCAGGCTCAGGTGGCGTCGCTCGCGGCAGAGAACCAAACTCTGCGGGATAACGTAAAAGAACTCACCGAGAAGATGACGCAGGTGTCCGGGGAAAATAGGAAAATCAAGGAGTCCATTCTGGATCTTCAAGCCCGGAGCATGCGGGACAATCTTGTCTTTTCTGGTGTCCCAGAGCGAGCAGAGGAGGACGCTGAAGTTACAATCCGGGAGTTTATCCAAAATCAGCTGAAACTCCCAAGTGAGTCTGTTAAAAACATCAAATTCCATCGCGTCCACCGGCTCGGAGGTAAGAAGCCCGATAATAAACGACCTCGGCCAATTGTAGCTAAATTTGAGCACTTTAAACAGAAAGAGCAGGTCAGAAGTCAGGGCAGAGAGCTGCGTGGGACGAACTTCAGTGTCAACGATCAGTTTCCTAAAGAGATCCTCGATCGGAGGCGAGTTTTGTTCCCTATCAGGAAGAAATATATGTCTGAGGGCGTCAGAGCTACGGTGGCTGTTGATAAACTGTATATTAATGGTCAACTGTTCAGGGAGAGGGACATCACTCCGTGGCTTTATTAAAGGAACAACAGGTTAGTCTGGAGCAGGGCTGTTCAACTGACGGCCCGCGGGCCAAATCAGGCCCACAGGTGAGCTAAGTTGGGTCCATCAAAATCAGAGTTTTAACTATAAAACAAAGTTACTTAATGATAAGAATTAGTGGATTTATGACTCTTGAGCGTTTGGCTGTCAGTGGCTGTGGCCCCCTGGGCGGTTTAGTTGAGTAGTCCTGGTCTAACACTTGTTACACTGGAGGTAAATTAAATGGCATTTGTAAATAAAATGTAAAGCACAGCTCGGGTGGCTGCACTGGTGAAGGTGAACGGTGTTACAACTTTTCTTCTCTATGTTATTGTTTGTTTGTTTGTTTTTCTTTTATTTTTCTATTAGCACACAAGCACAAAGGCAGTTATACAATCATGTCCATCCATACAAATACCTCATAAAGGATTACATCCCTGATTTATCTTCAAAAACAACACTTAGCTTATTTATAAAACATAAAAAATCACTGATTAAGGATTATGTTATTGTCTGGGTGTTTTATTACTTTTGATATTTGTAATACTGGGTGTGGTTTAATTGTATTCTCACAAGCACAAGTATGGGCACCTTAAGGTTTGTCACATGGAATATTAATGGAGCCGGTAGCCAACATAAAAAAT
>JAVCKU010000182.1:23441268-23452439 GCA_032273985.1 Hypsolebias coamazonicus
AAGGATGTTAGAAATGCAGCTGCCAGGAAAAAGACAAAGAGGAGATATATGGATGCAGTTAGCGAGGACATGGAGGTAGATGGAGTGAGGACAGAGTGAGGTGGAGAAGGAGGACTAGCCGTGGAGACCCCTGAAGAGAGAACAGCTGAAAGAAGATGATATTTTAGATGAGCACTTTGAGGTTTTACAGAACTAACAGGTGTCCTCCATCAGGTGTTTCTGTGCAACGTGGATGTCTGTCCCCGGAGTCCCTTACAAGCCCAAAGAAAGCATGTCCATCGCTCGGTCAATCAGCCGTAGGTTTTATGGTCCCAGGGGTGGCGTCGCTGAAAGGCTGTGGTTGTTTGCAGAGAGTGGAACGCCTCAGGAGGAGAGTTTTGTGGTCGTAGAGACAATGGCTGCAGACAACGAGCCTCAGTTTGCACGGTTGTTGTCTCCAGCAGGCAGACTGTTGGGTTGGAGGCTGCGCCGGCGCTGCCGCTCTGTGTTTAAAAAGCTGTAAACCTGCAGCCTCTTTGACAGTCGAGCGTCAGGGACGTACACCGGTTGCAGAGTTTACTGTTTGTCCTCTTCGCTCAGCCTCTGCGTGGCAGCTGGACAAAGCTGGCTCTCAAAACTTTTTGTTTACGCAAATTTTGAACAACCTATGTGCTGTCAGAGAGCTACAAGAAGTCCTGGCTGGAAACAGCGAACCACACTGCACCCCCCTCCCCCCTCCCCCCCACAGTTGGGACAGTTTAATTGAAAGCAGCTGAAGGGTTCTGGGCAGCGACGAGGTCGAGTCAACGTGACTCAGGCTCTTGAATGTGATGGAGGTACCTGAACTGCTCCCACAAAAGGCTTTGACGCACAAAGCTGATGTAACAAAGTGAAGTCTGGATTTTAAGGGCAAAAAGTGTAAGTTCAGATTTCCCTAAACAAAAAGAAAACGTAGCCGTATTTCAGCAGGCTCTGTTGTGTGAGGATGTTGGGGTGTAATTTACCAAAGGGCTGTACTCAGAGTTAAATTTAAGGGATTTTTTTCCCAAACATGGAGCTTTTTTGACTTCATTGCCCGAGTTCTTGTGTGAATACCTGTCTCTCCATTTTACGTGTCTTTACCCCTAAACACTACTCTTCCTGTGTACTTTTTTTTGCAACAGTTTACCAAATCTTGGCGCCCTCAGCTCATTTCTCCACAGTTATCCTGCTTGACGTCTCTGGCTCTGACACCAAAATGAAAAACAGAAGAAAAAAAAGAAAGAATCAAATAAAACAGCCTGCTGAAAAATGAATCATCCAAAAATGTCTAAACTTGGCCGGCCGGCTGCCGACAGACAGGTCATAATGGAGTCTCCCTCCCAGGACATTGAGTTCTTATGATATTACATGGAGGGGTGAGCAGATATTACAGAACTGTGTCTGCTTTTCCTCCGGGGGGGGGGGGGGGGTCAGCTCTCCAAACTTCACTTACTGTTCTGCAGATGCTAACAGGGGAATGAAATAAGAGGACAACATCGTGGCCTCACATCAGTTTTTATTATTTTACAGGCTACAAGAGTTAAAGCAACTAAAGAAATCATTAATCTGCTACATTTATATGGAAACTTTACTCCAGGGTGTTGGAGGAGAGGCTCCGGCTGACTGAACGTCACATCCAGGAGGGCAGGGTGACTTTCATCTAGGTCGTGGACCAGATCTTCACACTGGCAGTGTTGCTAAGGCAGTCATGGGAGTTCGACTCTCTGGTCCAGTTGTGTTATGTGGATTTGAATAAGGGCAGCACGGTGGCGTAGCTGGTAGAGCTGCCGCCTCTCAGTGAGCAGGTCACCCCGGTCCAAAACCTGGCCTGGGATCTTTCTGGGTGGAGTTTGCTTCTTGAGTTGTTCTCATCGTGCATACGTATTCTTTCTCCTGGTACTCCGGATTACTCCCACAGACAAAAACATGCATGTTAGGCTGATTGGTAACTAAATTGTTTCTAAGTGAGTGAGAGAGAGAATGAATGGTTGTTTGTCTCATTTGTCTCTGTGTCCCTGTGATGGACTGGAGACCTGTCCAGAGTGTCCCCCACCTTTCACACAGTGACTGCTGGGCATGGACACCAGTGACAGTGAAGCACTGCCCCTCCTCTGGACATGTCCAAACCACTGCCCCTCCTCTGGACATGTCCAAACCACTGTCCCTCCTATGGACATGTCCAAACCACTGTCCCTCCTATGGACATGTCCAAACCACTGCCCCTCCTATGGACATGTCCAAACCACTGCCCCTCCTATGGACATGTCCAAACCATCTCATTGTGTCCTCTCTAACTTTGTCTCCCAGTTGTTCAACCTGTGCTGTACCTCTGATGATCTCATTCCTGATCTTCTCCATCCTTGTCTCTCCTAAGGAGAACCTCAGCATCTTCATTTCTGCTACTTCCAGTTCTGTCTCCTGTCTTTTTGTCCATGTGTCTGTCTGCAGACCATACAACATAGCTGGTCTCACCACTGTCTTGTAAACGTTTCCTTTGACCTTTGCTGACACTCTTTGATCGCAAATCACTCCTGAGCTTTTCTCCGTCCACTCCATCCTGCCTAGACTCTCTTTTTGACCTTGTTGTCCACTTACCTGGACAATGGACCCCAAGTACTTGAAGTCCTGCACCTTTGTGACCTCTGCTCCTTGTAGCTTTGCTGTTCCATACCTATTGTTGCATATAACCTCCACCTCTCTAAGTTCTCTTCCACCTGTTTCCTGTTCTCACCACAGATCACCATGTCATCTCTCAGGCAGGAATTGGACGGTTCAAAACTTCCAGTCAGCTGATAAATGTACATTTTAGTGACTTTTCCTCCACGGCTGAAAACTTAAGCAAACATCCCTGTTTTCTTATTCTTCAGAAAGTTGTGTCTTTGTAAGAACCAGGCTACGTTTAGTTGAAGTTCCCAGTAAACCCTCTGAATACACAGATTATTGAACATTTTCTCTGAAGACCGATCCTTTGTTCTGCAGTTTTTGACTGAACTGACCACAGTCTGAAAAGGTTTACAAGTTCTTTCTTTGTTCGCGGCCCAACTTCTCTCCGAATCTCATGAGGTTCTGTTTGTTGGGCTTCGTGTTGGTATCTGTCTGACAAACAAACCACGGTCACGTTCCAGCGCCTCGGCTGCATTATTCAGATTAATTCTGTCATGTCGTTTGAACTTCAGTGTCTTCTGTGGCATACTGAAGTCCTGAATCATAATTCCTGCAGGAAACAGACTTTTTTTTTGTAGGTTCAGCTTGGTGCGTTGGATCACTCTGTGTTTTTAAGAGCTTAATCCGTCCAAAGGACCCTTTCTGGAGGTGCGGTGCACAGTTGGCATGTGTCTTTGCATACTTTGTGTGTGTTTGCATCTCACCCCCAAACGCCTGCAGACTTTAGACACGCCAGCTGCCTCGGCGCTAATCCCTCCTCCTGCAGATTTGCACATGATCCCGCAGAGCGCCACTTGATGCAGCTATTTGGTGACGAGTGAGTGATCCGATGGGGAACGGCAACGCTCTCCGGACCCTTCTGAAGGATCCGTGTAAACTCTGACCTGACTTGGCAGAGGCAGAGCGGCCTCTTGTTCTTCGGTCTGAGCAGAGATGCGTTTGTAGACGGTGTGTTTCATCCGGCCCGTGATGAGTGTGTGTGTGTTAACGTGACGGCGCCCTGCAGCGCCGTGGACTGGCAGCTCCGGCGTGAACTCTGCATGCTCTCTTTGTTTCTCTGACGTGTGACAAGGCCGAGGCCCCGGCCGTAATGATGTGGTTATTACTTCCCATCATGCCTCGCTGCAGGCCGGGCTGTAAAACTGAGCGCCGTGCTCATTCAAGCCTTTTTCATTCAACCGAGACTTTCAGTCGCACTTATGAGACCTCAGTACCGGAGCAGGACTTGAAGGCTCTTAGTCTATGATCAGGATCGTCTAACTTTTGGTTGATTAAAGATGCTCGTTGTGAAGTATAAAATCAAACAAGCCTGAACTAAAACAAACGATGCATTTTTAAAGAGGGTATTCTAGCGGTTTTCCAGATGTATTAATGAAATGTGGGCATGCAGTCATGGAAAACAGAATCCACCAAGAACCAGGGGAAAGCTCAGCTCCCGGGAAGCTTCAGCTGCATTAGGCCGGCTGTAGACGGTGTAGTGACACAAATATGGTGGAACCGGACAAGCGTCGACTCTCAGACATTTAGGTGGGAATAAAAGATGCTGTGAAACAAAACAAGTAAAACGCTGTCAAGAATAAATAAACTCAGAGGATCGAGCATTTAAAGAACCGATAACTTATCTGCGTACTCAAACCTGAGCATGTCCAGAAACAACTAAATATCAGACTTTTCCCTCCCAAACAGCTCCTTTAGTGACGTCATTGTTGTCCTATTTTTAGCTGTTTCTGCAGGTGAACAAAGACACGGCGTCATCGGCAGCTCTTCGCAAAGTTTACTGGCACCTTTGTAAATTTAAGGACGCATTAACCATCGATGTGAGAAAGATGTTGTGTGGATTTTGCAAAGAAAATGATCAAAAGGACCCGCGAGGCCTCGGTGGATTAAGCAACGATTCAAACACACAAAAGCTAAACATTTTCTCATTTATGAATCACGCTCGCTGCTAAAATGACCTTCAGACCTTCACCGTTGATGAAACAACTCAACTCTGACCAAGTTCAGGCACTTTAAGGGTATTTTTAGTTAAATTTGATCAAATTATATCCTGATTTGTGTTAAATCGCAGAACATCAGCACATTTTGGACACCAGTTGATAAGTTTATGGCCAGTTTGACATTAAGTTTCTTTTTTTGCCACAACAATAACTGACCAGGATTCAGACCGTCCTGGGGTACAGGGCAGGGCAGGAGGGTAATAATAGATCTCAGAGTCCTGTGTGTTGTGACAGGGGGTCTCTGTGGGTCAGGGATGCCATCAGGTTGGTATTTATGGAGTCTGGAGGCCAAATAAACATCAGCCTTATGCGTGATGTTTGAGGACCTGAGAGTGTCGGTTTAACTCCAAAATGATTCGGTAAATGAGCAAAAAAATGAAGGAATGAACGGGTGACTTGTGTTCCAGAAGAGAAACCAGCTTTTCTCTGAGAAGGATGATGAACACATGAGAACAGGTGCTGATTACAGATGGCAAACAGGTGTGTGTGAGACGAGACAAGACGAAGACGCTCAGGAGAACCAAAGAACAAAACCACCGAAGGACACCGCCAGAAATACACAACACAGAAACACACCAACAAATAATCTGAATATACGAGGAAGTAAAAGCTCCCACAGGATAAACTGACCAACCAAACCAACAAGATCAAACTTCAAACAGATCGTAGTGGTTTTTTATATTACAAGGGAGAGTCTGTTCTTCATGCAATTTAAAAAAAAAAAAAACAACAACCTGATGTTAACCCTGCAAGCTCAAGATCATCAAAGAAGACATGAGAAAAGAACAAACTGTAACTAAAACCACTTTCCAACGGTTCCCTTTAACTCTCGATTCTCTGTTTCTTCACGTTTATTCCAAGTTAAATTGACAATTTTACAGTCAGGACAGAAAATCACCAAAATAATCTGTTTCTGACGTTTCACTGAAGCTCTAATTTGTTTTAAATATTTAAAAAGAGTGTTTTCAGGTTATTATTCATCATGAAGTGATCCAGACCTTTGAAGGCTGTAAAATGACACCTTTTCATTCAGCTGTCTTTGAGACTATGTATTAATGAAATACACCAAAAATGATATTAAATAAAAATATTAAATAAAAAGATTTAAACACACAACTTTTGAAATGGGCACATGTTAAATAACTAAGACACGGGTGGATTAATGAAGGTTAAACTGTTTTCTATCATCAGTCGTGTTTATCTGCTTTTTTTTTCCATTTTGTGTCACGGGGAACCGGTTCCTCTCCTCATCAGTCACTGTGCGAGAGGCAGGGGACACCTTGGACAAGTCTCCAGTCCATCAGAGGGACACATGGAGACAAACCAGACAAACATTCTCTTTCACACCTAGGAACAGTTTAGAGATAACAATTAAAGCATGTTTTGGGTTTGTGGGTAAAAAAAGTACTTACAGAAAATCGACACATGCACAACGAGGACATGGACCGTCCACATAGAAAGGCCAGGAGGTGAACATGCAACCTTTAAATTGTGTGGAGACAGCTCTAACCGTTGCACCATCACGTCCCTTGGAAACAGTTATTAAAAAAAACTTTTTGTTTAAGAAGCCATCATGCGAATCGTTGAATCATTTAACGTTGTAACGTTTTCACACACAGGGTCTAAATCTGAATTTAGATTGCGGTATTTTCTTTTTACCTAACAGCTCTGTGGGAATTCCTCCCTGTACATGAAAATCAATCAGTTACAGACCGTCGGGTGTAACGTTTCATTTCTTTGAAACCTGAGCTCCACTCGCAGGCGTTACGCTCGACCCCCGAGTTCACACGAGTGAAGGTGAGGGAGCCGTTGTTGGCCCGAGGCTGGAGGGACGCCAGCTGCGCTCATCTGGACCCGTTTGAGTTCCTCGCTGTCAGACGTCCCGTCAGCCCCCAGCACCCTGATCCAAACGGATGCTGCTCAGACGTGGGGCTGTTTGGGATCATTTGTTTTTAATCACTTCTTATCTAAACGTTCAGAGGTTCATCGTTTAAATGTGATCACAAAGGATTAACATTTAGGCTTCCATTCGTTTCTTTATCCACGTTCTAACAACAAAGATAAAATACTCATGTTCCTATGGTCCAGGTGTAGTTTCTGTGGTCCAGGTGTAGTTTATGTGGTCCAGGTGTAGTTTCTATGGTCCAGGTGTAGTTTCTATGGTCCAGGTGTAGTTTCTATGGTCCAGGTGTGGCTCCTATGGTCCAGGTATAGTTCTTATGATCCAGGTGTAGTTTCTATGATCCAGGTGTGGTTTCTATGGTCCAGGTGTAGTTTCTATGGTCCAGGTGTGGTTCCTATGGTCCAGGTGTAGTTTCTGTTGTCCAAGGGTAGTGTATGTGGCCCTGGTTTAGTTTCTTTGGTCAAGATTTATTTCCTATGGTTCAGGTCAAGTTGCCATGGTCCAGGGGTAGTTCCTATGGTCTAGGGGTAGTAGGGGTAGTCTCTGTGTCTGGTGTAGTTTCCATGATCCACGGCGGGTCAGACGTGATTTAAATACAGTATATGGAGTAAAAAAGTGTGGTAAAGATGTTTAATCAACATTTTAGCGTTTTTAAAATTCAGTGAATGAAAGTCCGGGTCACAACTTTCTGCCGTAGTTATTTTTGTGGTTTGGAAGCTGAAATTTTTTTTTAGTTCACGGCACCAAGATCCAAATAGTTTTGTTCTTTCTTGATCTGGATTTGCTCCCAAAGTATAAAACAAAAAAGAAAATCACATTTCAGAACCTTTCATCCTCAATTATTCTCCTCTAATTAATCCTGCTCAGCTCATAAAATCAAATCTGTGTCATTATGACACAAATTAGCCCCCTGCAATGACTGCACCCCCCACCCCCCCATTGTTAGTTGTTTTCCTGCTGCTTTGCATACATCAATTTGCCTCGGCTCTAATTAATTCTTGCGCTGAAATTAACTCTGCAGAAGTCCCGGGATGATTCATTTTGGCTGTTTATGATGAGGAGCAACCTAGAAGATCAGAGTCTTTTATTTGTTTTAGCGCTGGTGCTAATTCATCCCCCCCCCCCCCCCCCAACTCCCATCCTCTGGCTCCTTTCCTGTTGTGTCAAGATTTTATTCTTTCCAATCGCGAGGAAACTTCTTTGCAGAGTTTACGTTGAATATAAATGTAGTTCTTCTATAGGAGGCAGATAAATCAGAGGATGGATGTATGGACGGGTGGAGGGGGGTTGACGGGAGCCTCGTGGAGGGCCGTCTCCGGGTCTCCATTGAGCGGAGATTACATCGCCGGTTGGTGGCCGTGAAATGTGGCAGACACCAAACGGGGCTCAGAGGAGTCTTTTCAGACCTCACCATTGTCAGCGAGGGATTATTCTCCGGGTTGTTATCCCATTACGCTGTAATGGTGGCAATTTTCTGCTCAAGAATTTGGCTTTTTTCTGAGAGGAAATGTGTGCCAGAATGATTTCAAATCATCTGCAATTTATTTAGAAATGAATTGTTTGAAGAAAATTGCACCGTTGGTGGCTTCTTTAGTTCGTTCTTAATTGCCTTCTGGTTACAGCAGCAAACATACTTTGTATTAGCCACAAACGTACTTTTAACGGCGAAGCAGCTTCTTTGTGTCCGATAAGTTTTGAGATTCCTCACAGTGTTGCGTCAAATTCTTTGAGTGTTTCACAAATTGATCTTTTCCGGTCAACCGATGCATCTTTCTGCGTTACGAAACGAGAAAGCTAAAGTAATGCTCTTAACAGGTCATTAAATGATTTGCTTCCTTCTTTTCGGCTCTTTGCGAGGCAGCCCAAACACTAAAACCTTGTCTTTTTGACGTGTGATTAGCGACACTTTAATAAAGTCGTTGGGAGTTCAGCAGACTGAATTTTCCACCTTTTCCAGTGTTTCTATGGCCACAGAGAAACGACCTGCATTCAGGCAATCTTTTAAATGCAAATCCTTTAAAAGCAACTGTTTAATTCTGTCTATGGAGACTCTGCCGACTTGGCTGAAAGAGAAAGCGTTTTTCTTTTTTTATTTTATTTAAGGCAACCACGGCCGTTTCTCTCCAAGTCTTCTTGATCTGACAGCAATTGACTGAGCAAGTCCTCAAGGCGTGACAAAAGCTTGGCGAAACCTTTTCATTTCTCTATCTTCGCTGCTTCTTTTTGCAGTTTTTCGGATGGGCCAAGGTGGACAAAGCCCGTCTTCTCTTCCACTCGATCGGGTCAGAAGACTGAAGTTAAATGTTCGCTTAAAAAAAAATTGTCCCAGCATTCCCAGCGTCGTGGTTTTTCTCCCTTTGTTTTAAGGCGCTCGGGGAAGTTTGGGGAACTATGTCGAATCGGCCACAATCGAATCATTTACGGTGAGCTCACAGCGAAGGAATTAATGCATTTTTTATGAGGATGCCGGGTCCGAGGCAAAGTATCCTCAGCAACATGTGAGAGAACTCCTTTCCTTCGTCCCCTTTTCGCTTATTGAAATTATAGCTGTCACCCAGTTTGCGAGGAAGAGAGCCAGAAGCAGGTCATTGACTTGATTTTCATGGGAAGTCTGATTCGGCCTTTCAGGACCTGATAGGTCTAGTATTGACAACCCCTTTACGCTAGGGGAGGGGAGCACGCCGCCTTCATTGTGCCCCACGGTTTGCTGAGGAAAAACAAGAGAGCGCCGGGGAAACAAAGCCCTGAATGGGAACAGTAGCCCCTGTGTCCCCTTGCCTCTGACTGCTGCTGCTGGGAGGCTTGTGTCCTCCATTCTGGACTCAAGTGCTGCTCCCACCCTCTCCCAAACACCCCGGCTCCTTTTTCACGCTGTCAAGTGGCTGCAGAGGTGTTGCCGTTTCATTCCCCGACCCCTGACCCGCTCCTTTGGAGTCCCATCGCCTCTCAGCGCTGAGGTTGTTTGTCATCTTCATTTGCTGGAGAGCACTTCTCCGTTGGGTCCCGGACAAAAACCAAGAGCCTCATCGCCGCCCTTCTGGAGTGAGGCTAGGCGTCCATTTTGAGACACTTTTTCACCATAAAATCGTGTCAGCTTCAGTGATGTTCTATATACTTCTCCCTCAATGAGGTAGAGTTCTTTGAAGGGATGCACATCACCCTCCAGAGTTGTAAACAAAGATCAGTTGACACTCAGAGTCTGTATTGGGAATGACTCAGCTACTACCACATCAGGTTTTAGGTCAATATCAGCAAAACTGAGTTATGGTTGTCCTTTGTCACTGAGCAGAGGCAGAATTGGACATACCCTCTATCCATCGGCTCGTCTTGTGGGCTGAAGCACTTGAAAAATATTTTTGTGTGTGGCTGTATGTAGGCATAAGAAAGATCACCAGAAACTGGGTTGCCACATCAAATTCCAAGATGACCACCACCATATGTAAACAAGCCACTTCAATCATTTGAGGAAACTTTTCTTTCTAGTTTTTATATTGCTTTAAAGTTTAGTTTCTCAAATGATGAGGGGGCCGAAGAATAATCTATGGGGGCCAAAGCCACCATTGGCCGTTCCCTGGCTCCACCACTGCTCCTGGTGGTGGATAAAATTCCTCCCTTGCACGGTGAGGTGCAACCAGTGATTATTTTGAGAGGTTTGTGCAGAGATCAATGAGACATTTTGCTAACAGTTCAAATTAATGATCAGAAACACAAACTAAAACGATACTGCCCGGCCATCACCTCCAGATGAAAACTCACTGGATTAAAAAAAAGAAAAGGCTGAAAAAGAAACAACGCAACAGCATTTAATTCATGTTGTTTGTCTCCAATCCTTTGAGTTCAACTTGATTTTTAATTCAAGTGGATTGTTAGGGATTAATCTGCCTGGGAATGAGATGAATTATAAGAGGATAAAACAAAGTGAAACTGAAACGAAACTCAGTTTAGGGTTTGATGAGTTTTTATCCGAAGGTCGGTTTCTTTTCATTTGGTTTCTCAAACCGACTCCACCAGAAATGATCCCATCCTTCACACATCCTGGACGTCTGCCCGGATCCGACCCACATTCAGCGTTTATCAGGACAGAAACAGAGCCAGAGCTCACTTCAAAAGGAGGCCCTGATAAGACCGGCCCGATAACCCCAAACCCAGACCGCTTCGGCTCTCTGATGGCTGCCCCGGACGCTTCGGCTGACATGAACTTGTTAAAACAACAGTAAGAGCTTCAGAGCAGCACTTGAACTCAACATTTATAACTATCTTCCTATAATTACAGCCATTACTGTTACCACTATGATGTAATTACTACTATTAGCACGTGTTTTAGCAAAATATCGCAAGAACCAGAAATAAATATATAAGTAATCATTGGTGAGCATCTCAGTGTTTCCCCTACCATTCTACAAGGAGGGCACCCCGCCCTGTCAACAGAACTGAGCGCCCTGCCTACCAAACTGAACTGCCCCCTCCCTCCGTTGACACCTGCCGGCCGGCACTGACGTAGCGCTAAGCTGGTGGCGCACAATACAGACATGCTAGCTTAAAATCTACCGAGGTAGCGCTCTGTTACCCTCACGCTAAGCTGTTTCCTTCAAGCCCCCTCCCCCACG
>JAVCKU010000182.1:23452539-23471275 GCA_032273985.1 Hypsolebias coamazonicus
CTTTAGGGGTGTATAACCTCCAGCCAGAAACGTGAAGACATCTCAGAGCTGTCTTTGTAGGACGCCTGTCAGTCAGAGCTCGCGCGAAAACCGTGATAAATCGTGCTAAGTGGAATTAATGAGCAAATTTTACCCCGGAGACCCGAGCTGCCCCGGCCTTTCAGTGTTTTCACTGCACTGCTTTTTCTGGGGGGCCCTGGCATGGGGGCTCGCCAAGATCTCTCGGGTCCAGCAGGTAATTCCCAGGCATTTCCTCTTCTTTGGCTAAAGAGGAAAACATTTACACATTAGACCCATCCATGTATGCTAAAGTCATCAGCTGGGTGGGGTGGGGTGGGGGTGGGGGGGATGGGTAACGCCACAGTTTCTGACAAACGTCATCACATTGGGGAGTGAGAAGTTTTGAGCTTTTAGCCCTTAAAGTGTGGATGACTCTCAGCCACCACAACATGGAATTGCAGCTCAATATCTGTAGATACGACCAAGTTGCAGACATTTTGTGTTGTTATGGTCATTTAGCTGTAGAGGCCATCTTGAACTGGATTGAATTTAAAGAGTTTTAGCTGTTTTAGTTAAACCTTGATGTGGATATTGTGCAGGATCTCATACAGGACTGCAACAAGCCAAACTCATGAATAAGTAGCAAAATGCTAATTAGAAGCTAAAAGTAGAAGTTTCACTAAGAAGTTAAAGTTTCTAAATTGTATTTAAAAGCTAAAAATAGCTAAATGCAAGCAAAAAAATGAAAGTTTAAACAAATAAAAGTATATTAAGTGTAGCTTAATGCTAAAACTTGCAAAAACCTGGCTAAAAGCTCAAAGTAGCAAAAGGATGGCTAAAGGTTAAAAGAACAAAAATTATAATAAAAGTTAAAATTAGGTAAATGTTAGCAAAAAAGCTGAAAGTATGAAAAAGTTGTCTGGAAGCAAAGTAATGAAGGTCTAGCTACTAGCGAAAAGTAGCAAAATGCTGGCTAAAAGTAGCAAAAGGTTTGCTAAAAGTAGCAGACTACATAGCAATTAAAACTAAGTGCAGTTCAAAGATCATAGTTGTAAAATTGTAGCTAAATGCTAAAAGTAGCTAAAGGTTGGCTAAAATGTATAAGTAGCAATTTGCTAGCTAGAAGCTAAAAGTAGCAAATCTGTTACTAAAAGCTAAAAGTAGCAAAAGGCTACATAGAAACTAAAAGCAGCAAAAGGTTGGCTAAAGGTTAAAAGTAACAATTAGCCTAATGCTAGCAAAAGCTAATGCATCAAAAATGTTGCTAAAAACTAAAAGTAACTAAAATCTAATTACAGGAAAAGGCTATATAGGAAATAAAACTTGCAAAAATATAGCAAAAAAGTAAAAGTATCAAAATGGTAGCTAAAAGCTACAAGTAGTGTTAGCAACCAAAACTCAAATTGTGTTGAAGTAGATTTCAAACTGAACAAGTTGCAGGATTAAAATGTGTTTATATTGATAAATTATTTGGAAATTAACTTAAATATTTTAAAAATGATAAATAAAAAAAATTAAAATTCACAACAGCCAGCTCCAAAATAAGCCGACCATTTTGATACATGAACGGCTAAAATAGCGCAAAGAAGCACTTAAGTTGTAATTATGAATATTAATTACAGAAAATGATTCGGCAGTCAGTTTTAGCTACAATCCAAACTAAAAAAAATTTCACCTCTTCCACATAAAAAAACCCCAAACAAAACAAAAATATTTTTTTTTAAAGCAAACTGAAAATGTTGGAACGAGTTCACAGATCTGCTGAATCTTGTGTTTGTGCGCGCCGAGTTGATGCGGTCCTTTGTGGGTCTCAGTGGGGATCCTGCCGGACCCCGGTGGGAAAAAAAAAAACCCGTTGGAGACAGAACCGGCGGCCCTCAGAGGATTTCCATGGCCCTGAAAGGCGGCTGTGATCATTCAGGCTGATCTCCGCCGGTGGTCTTCGCTCTTTAATAACTTTATTAGACGCTCGGAGACACGGCGCTCGGATCATTGTCTCGTTTGTCCCCCGTCTCAGCTGTCTGTGGACGGCCCTGATGAGAGGACATCGTCCAGCAGCGACCGATGATGAACAAGCTTTAGTTTAAACCCAGATATGACCCGGTTTCATGGCCTTCAGGAGGACAAAGCGATGCTGGACCCGGGCAGGGCCTCCTGAAGGATTCTGGGTAATTTCCCTTCAGACAGGCCCGTCGTATATTTTTGGTCAACAGCAACAAGAACACTCAGATCCATTCACGGAAATGAATTCTGATTTGGCGTTCACGCTCGTTTTCATGTTCTTTTCAGGCTAAATACTCCTTCAGACTTTGTTCTATTTTAGCTGTTTGTGTATCAAAATGTTCGGCTCATTCTAAAGACAGCTGCTGCGACTTCTGGTTTTGTAGCTTTGATACTTTTGAAAATGTTCAGTTATTTACAAGAATTGTCCCCATTGAATCACATGGAGCTAAAAATTGTTCTCTTTGAAACCTACAGTACTTCAGCTTCTGACTGTTCTGAACTCTGATTCTTTTAGTTACTACTCTACAACTTTTAGCTAATAGCCTTCTGTTGAGTCAAATTTTAGTTGTTTGAGTAGTTTTAGCTTTTAGTCAACCTTTTATTTTATCTTTTAATATCTTTTTGCTTCTTCGCTTGCCTTTTTAAACTAGATTTTTCCTGGTTATTGGCTACTTTTAGCTACCATTCTGTAGCATTTAGCTTTTATCTACCAATCTACAACTTTTAGCTTTTACTGAGCTTATTGCTGCTTTTAGCCAGCTTTTTGCTACATCCAGCTTTTAACTTATTTTCTGATATATCAAGATTTAGCTACTTTCATGCTACTTTTAGCTTTTAGATGACCTTTCTCAACTTTTTGACTTTAGCTAACAACTCTGCTACATTTAGTATTTACCTGCCCTTATTACTTTTTTTTTTATTTTATTTATACTTTTGTTGGCTGTAACTGGGACCCCATGTACACAATTTAATTCTGCCACATGTACTGCATGAGATCCAAATGACAAAGAAAACCTTGACCTTGACCTTTAGCTGTTTACTTACATTTTTGTACATTTAGCTTCTGGCTATTATTTCACTAAAAATAACTTTTAGTTAGCTACTTTAGCTTTTGGTTAGCTTTTGTGTACTTTTACCTACTTTCATATTTGCAGCACTTAGCCAACTATTTGCTAGTGTTTTACTAGTTTTACATTCAGTTAGCTTTTTGCTTCTAGCTTCTGTTAGTTACTTTTTGCTAGATTTTTTTTTTTTTTACATTTTTGGTGGCTTTTAGCTAATATTTCACCACTTTTAGGTTTTAGCAATGTTTCTGACACTTAGGTATTTCTACTTTATCTACTGTTTCGCTACTTTAGCATTTAGCTCTTTTTGCTATATGTGTTTAGCCTATTGCTATGTTTACCTGAGTCATTTTAGCTAGTTTTTCTGCATGTAGCTCTTTTTTAGCCTTCTTTCTGTTTGTATTCTACCATTTTGCTACGTTTATCTTAGCTTACTTTCAGCTACTTCGGCTGTCATTCAGCACTTTGCATTCATTCAACATGTAATTTCTTCAGCTTGTTTTTCCCTTCTTGTCTCAGCAGCTCTGTGGTCAGTGAGCGTTATGACATTCTGGACGATCAACCTGATGCACCCCCCATTCATTCTTAATAGGAAATGGGGGAGCTTCAGACCTGTCCTCCTCCCCCCCGGGGGCCCATGATCAGGGATGTGTACGGCGGGGAGGAACCAGGGATGACAAATAAAAGCTGAACCCTTGAATGGCGAGGTTCTGCTTCCCGTGGCCGTGTTTGCAGCGTGGACCCTGGAGACCATAGCCTCTCGGCCCGGGGGGTTGTCAGTTACTGATGGCGCTGTTGTTGGGTCCAGTGTGAAGGTGGGGGGAGGGGGGGCCCAGCACAATCCGGCTCCTTAAAAAGCATGAATTAATGAAGTGGCAGAGCTGGGAACTTCCTCGGCGCTCACAGACTTCCTTAGCATTTCTTGGGGCCCCAGCGTCTTTTCATCCTGTCGGGGTTTTCTTCCCCCCTCCCCCCCACAGACCATCAAAAACTGTCTTCTTTTGGACTCTTTAATCCCCGGGATTAAGTTGGAAACTGATAAATTCAATCAGCGGACAGTGAGACATCGGTGCAGACGTTTGTTCTCGCCTCCTCGATTCAAACGGACCAAGCTTCGTCAGAAATGGTTTCTGATGAGGGACAAAAACCGTCCCCGCAGCTGGACACCTGTCCTGCGGCTCAGCTGGACACTCGTCCTGCGGCTCAGCAGTCTCCATTTTTACTGCTGCTCTTCCTTTCTCATAAATGTTGTTTCATAAAATCTGGCAGATTTAGTTGCTTTTTCCGAGGCTTGTGTTGCGTATGATGCCTGCTCACCTGATTTAAGGACCGGCAAAGACGCAGCAGCACGTTTATAGTTCTGTAAATTATTCTGGTGGTTCTGACGGGTACCGGCAGCGCGGTGGCTCAGAGGCTGCTCGTCGTCTCACAGGGGCTGATTTAAAATCCTCTTCAACTGAAAAAATGCGGCTGTATTTGGCAAATGTTAACTGGAGAAACCTTCTCTGAGAGCGTGGTGTGGATACTGAGAGCTGAATCACTGAAAAGGTCAAACTCGGTTCTTGAAGAAAAAAGGCTAAAATGAGCTAAGGCTAAAAGTAGCTGAACTAAAAACACTAAACATCTGTTAGGCTATGTTTAACATCTGTTTAACAAAAATTAGCAAAACAGTAAGTAAAATCAGTACAACAGATGCTAAGGCTAACATTAGCAAACAGATGCTAATATTAGTAAAACACTAGCTTCTTGTTTATCAGCTGTTCTCTATTTAGGGTTTTCAACAGGAGTTTTGCTCCTCCATCTAGGAGTAGAAAAAAACATGCTAAAGTTAAAATAAGCAAAACAAGCTGAAGCTGTAATAGACAAAACAAAAGCTAAAGTTATCATTTTTCAGCAAATTGAAAAAGATTAGCAAAACTGTTACTTAAAGTAGTAACACAATTGATAAAGGTAAAAACAACATAAATAAAGAGATGCTAAAGTCCACATTTTCAAAACAGTAGCTAAAATGAGCAAAACAAATGCTAACATTAGCAAATCAAATGCTAAAGTTAGCAGAAAATATGGAAAAAGTAATGCAACATGCCAAGGCTAAAAAGAAGAAAAAGATTTAATACAATTACTAAAACAGATGCAAAAGCTAAAATAAACTACTGAAAGCTAAAGTTATCAATATTTTAGCAAATAATATAATGTTAGCAGAACTGTAGCTGAAACTATTACACAAATGATAAACGTAAAACAGAAACACAGTCAGTAAAATTAGCCAATCACGTGTAAAGAGTACCAAAAAAAAGATACAGTAGTTATAATAATCAAAACAGATGCTAAAGTTGGCTAATATTTAGCTAAATGTAGAAAAAAAGATGCTAAAGCTAATGTGACAAAACAGAAGTCTAAATTAACCTTTATTAGTAAGTATTAGCAAAACTGTAGCTAAAAGGAGTAAAATACTTGCTTAAACTTAAAATACTAAAAATGTAATTAAAGCAAAACATTAGTAATTAAAAATTATTAAATAATTTGACAATGACAAAACTGTAGCTAAAAGCAGTAGAAGGATAGCTAAAGTAGCTTAAGAAGCCAAAGAGTCTGTAGCTGCAGTGGATTTGGGGGAAGAGGTCCTGACGGCTCATATTTCCTGATTTAATGATCTCTTTAAGCTAAATGTTCACACATCGTGACCGCGGCGTGTCCTTGAGAGCCGACAGCACCAGATCCGCTGATCGTTCTCCCGTTTGGTGCAAACGGGCCAGTTTTATGGAGATGTATCGGCCTCCGGAGCGCGGACCTGGATCGTATCAAAGTCCTCAGCGTTGAATCACGGAGTCAAGCTGAGGCCGCGGCGCAGATAAAACAAACGTCTCTGAGTGGAGGGCGGCCTGTCCACAGCTTCACTAATGGAGGCCTGTTTACGCTTGGAGGCTTTATCTGCAGCGAAGCGCCCTCGGCTTGCTCCAGCGCTGGAGTTTCTCCTGTAAAAGCTTAATACTGCACTGCAAATCACAAAAGTAAATAAATGGAAGGAATAATCAGGGGAGGGGGGGCGCATTAAAAACTTGGCTCTGATGGTATCTCTGATGGAGCAGACGTTTGGAGGGTAAACACGAGCCGAGAGCCCAGCTTTTGGAGCAGAACCGTTTAAAGGCTCCAGATCCTGGACTCTGATAGGCTGGTTGCCTTCAGAGAAGCAGCGTTTGTCTGGAGGCTCCAGCCGAACATTTTGTGCATCATCGGCTGATGTGTGCTGCTGATAATTGTGGTTAATGAGCTGAATGAAAGCACATCAGGTCTATTTTCAGCTTCAGGTAGAAGAAACAACATGTTTGTTTGGTAAATAAACATCTGACCGAACGATCGAGCGTTGGTTCTCTGAACAGAAGGCCCGCAAACGCATCGCCTCAGTCCCTCAGAAGCCCTTCGGTACTTTTAGCTGCTATTAGCTTGTTTTAACGAGTCACATTTTCTAACGTTTAACGAGCAATCTTTAACAACGAGTCTAAACGAGTTAATTTTACAAACCAGAAAGAAAAAATTCAGACAAACTCTTAACTTGTTTTTTACTGGTCACGCTGGGGCTTTAGCTTCTATTTTTTTAATGAAGCACAAACTAATGAAGAACTAAAAATAGTTTTTCTGTGAAAATACAGTGAGATGCTGACGAGTTTTTGCAGCTAAAGGAAACAGAACACTAGTTAAAAGTAGCAAAACAAGTACAGTAAGTACAAAACAAGTTTATTTTTTTTATTTTATTAACATTTATTTATTCAACCAGATAAATCCCAGTGAGATCACAGATCTCTTTTGCAAGGGAGGCCTAGGCCTGAAGGCAGACTAACATGCATGTTTTTGATCTGTGGGAGGAAACCGGAACAAACTCCACACAGAAAACCCCAGGTCCAACTGGGGATTGAACCCAGGACCTTCTTGCTGTGAGGCAACAGTGCTAACCACTGATCTATCGTGCCGCCAAAGTAACAAGTAACAAAACACTTCAGTATCATACTTATAAAACAAGTTAGCTTAATCTAGCTAAAAGTTAGCAAGAAACTTAAAATAGAGAAAGGCTAGCAAAATGTAGCATAACAGTTACTAAAGGCTAAAACTAGCAAACTATTAAATAAAAACTACATGTAGCAAAAACCTAGCATAATGGTTGCCTAGAGCTAAAGTAACAAGGAGCTAGCTAAATGTTAAAGCAGCCAAATGATAGTTAAATCAGCAAGATGCTAGTAAGATGTAGCAGAAGAGTAGCTAAATGCTTAAAGTATCAAAATATTAGCTGAAAGATACATGTAGCAAAACCTAGCAAAATGGTAAGTAAAAGCTACAGTAACAAAAGGCTAGCTAAAAGTAGCAAAATGCTTGTTAAAATAGCTAAACATTACCTAGTAAAGTTAACGAGCTGAACATTTTAACATACAGCTGAAACAGCACAAAGCCTGCTGAAGTAGATCAACTCAGTAGACCATCAGCGTTTCTCGTCGTGTGCCGTAACTGTTTTTGTTTGCAGGTTTGGTTTTTTTCTTCGACGTTGCGTTTGTCTTGGAAAGTCTTTGACCTTCTTCTAAAACTCCAAACGTTCAGGTGGACGCTTCAACAGGGCTTTAGCTGTTATTCCTGCTTGTGCTCACACCGTACCGATCTGACAGTTCAACTGAGAGCCGAGTAATAATAATATCAGTAATGGAGCTGAAGAGGCTCCTCTGAGCGTCCCTTTGAAAAGTTCATGAAATTATCCAATCAGGACGGAGAAGAAAGAGCCTTTTTGGACACAAACGGGCCTCTCCTGGAGCCCAGCGTGGATTAATCACTCCGTCTGAGTCGATGAATGCTCGCTCACATCCTGCAGGCCTGGTTCTGACAATTACCTCGTTAGACAATAAAAGTCACGCCTCGCGGTCTGCTCAGGCCTCCACGCTCGCCCTCTGCACTAACTCTACCTCTCAGTCCTCGGTCCTTTCTTAACTCGATGGAAGAGAACCAGAGAACAAGGTGATCAAGGTCTCGGCCCGTTCGTTACCATTGGAGGATAAATTCAGATTAGACCGGCTCTTCTTCGTTTGTTTTTAACGGCGTTGAGTCAAACGTGTTGACTCAAACACTACTCTGTTTACAGTAAAAACAAATAAGGGAAACAGGAGCATATTAGAGTTTAGAGGGACATTTACTTCAGAAGATTGACGTAAAGGTTGGTATTAAAACCTCAGAAATTATTTAGTTCCACAGCAAATAAAGTGTTGGAACGTGCAACCTAAATCTTGTGACGCCCCTTTTCTCTCGTAATTTATTTTTTTTGTTTATAACTTTTATACTTTTCAAAACATTTACAAATAATTTCCTCAGAATTACATTTATCTTTTCAGATTCTACAAAAACAGCCTCTTCAAAATTTGCTCAGCTCACTTTTTTATGCTACATGTAGCTTTCAGCTGCCATTCCACAACTTTTAGCTTCTAGCTTCTTTTCTTGCTGTTCTGTTACTTTTAGCTACTATTTCACCAGTTTTAGCTAACTTTTTTCTAGCTAGCCTTTTCCTACTTTTAGTTTTTAGCTGTGGTTTTGCTACATTTAACGTTTGGTGACTGTTGTGCTACTTCAGTTTTTAGGTAGGTGTTTGGTCCCTTTAGCTAACCTTTTATTAGTGTTTTGCTAGTTTTAGACTCAGTTCCCTGTTTTATTCATTCATTCATTAATTCAACCTTTATTTAAACAGATAAATCACATTGAGCCTCGAAGACTCATTTACAAGTGAGATCTGTTGGACAGACAATAAAAGTGGTGAAAAATGACACATAGGGTTTGGAGACAGAAAAAATTCCTAACACATTCTTGACCTCTGTTTGAAGATCAAAAATGTGGTAATGAAAAAAATCTCGCACACAAGCACAATGACACCGACAATACGCAGAGAGGGGGAGGGGCGTACTCAAAGGCGGTGAGCAGCTTCTAGCTACAGTTTTGTTATTTTGTAGCCTTTTTTTTAATTGCTAGCTTTTATTTAGCATTTTGCTACTTTGGGATTTTTCCAATTGTTTTGCTGATTAAACTAGTGTTTTGCTACTTTTAACTTTTACCTTTTAATTTTGCTATCTTTACCTTTAAGCAACCATTTCACCAGTTTTAGCTAACATTTTTTATATGTATTTATTAGCAGTTTTCTACTTTTTTTAAACTTTTTTTTTTAGCTATTGTTTTGCTACTTGTAACGTTTATTCGTGTGCAACTTCCGCTTTTAGGTAGGTTCTTGGGTCTTTTAGCTAACCTTTTGCTAGTTTTTGTTTCAGTTTCCAATTTGCTTTAGCTTCTAGCTACAGTTTTGTTACGTTTTGCTTGTGTCTCTTTTTAGTTTTTGCTAACTTATTTAGCATTATGCTACTTTGTGGTTTTACT
This sequence comes from Hypsolebias coamazonicus, assembly GCA_032273985.1. Lineage (NCBI taxonomy): Eukaryota > Metazoa > Chordata > Actinopteri > Cyprinodontiformes > Rivulidae > Hypsolebias > Hypsolebias coamazonicus. The sequence continues at coordinate 23,462,001 of JAVCKU010000182.1, forward strand.
AAGTGTTTTGTTCATTAAACTAGTGTTTTTCTAATTTTAACGTTTACCTTTCAATTAGCTTTTAGCCAGTTTGGCTAACATTATTCTAGTTTAAGCTATTTGCTAGCCTTTTTCTACTTTTAGTTTCTATCGTTCTACTACTTTTAACTTTTACTTGTAGTACTTTAGCTTTCAGGTAGCCTTTTGTTACATTTAGCAACCCATTATATACTTGTAGCTTTTAGCTAACGTTTTGCTGCTTTCAGATAGCATTGTTTTCTCTTCCGGCTTCGCTCCAAACTGCTTCAGGGAAACAGACACAGAGCAGCCATGAAGGAAGTTTTCAGTATTTTAGCTCTCAGCTGCTTTTGGTGACATGCAGAGTTCACAGAGTTCAGCTATTCACAGCCGAAGCGCTGCTGAAACAAAGCAGAACCCGATGGAACCAATAACTTTTACTTTAGAGAAAAGATTTTTAAGTCTGCAGGAAAACACTCATTTTATTGCAGATCTGTCAGTTTATTCGTCTTTTCTCTTTTTCAAACTTTTCTTCGGTTGTGACTCCATGAAAACAAACTGAGAACTAGACGATAAAAAGTTCAAATTTTCACCAGCGTTTGTTGAAGAAATGCATTTCGCTCACCATCTCTCATGTCAAAGTTTTGCATAAAGATCTCACAGAATCCGTTTGGTCTAAAGGTATTTTTTGGAAACGACTCTCAGCTACTACCACACAGTTTTAGCTCAGTATCTGTAAAACTGACCAGTTTTAGCCATTTTGGTAGTTCTTGAGGTTCATTATTTGTGGCAGCCATCTTGAATTGAGTTGAAACATCAGTTGTTCATTGGTTACTTTGTGAGGGTTTCATTAAAAGCCATGAAATATTTTGCTAACAATGCCACTAACCCTCATAGTGGTGGAGAGGGATAATTCTTATTTTTTGAATGTTTCCAAATAATTCTCACTACTGAGATCTTTATTCCGCCACTTATTTTCAGCTTTTTTGTGATTTATTTAGCCTCTGCTTATTTCAGCGTATTCTACACATTTCGGCTGTTTTTCTGCTACTTTCTGCTTTTATTTTCTCTTGTTAAATGTATTATTTGTGAGTCATTTAATCTTAAGAACAGCAACACAAACACAAGAAACCTAAACCTGGATAATCCAGGCGTCTGCAGACGGTCAGAGGACAAACAGCGTCTTGTGTGGAGCTGCGAGGTCGGTCAGATAACCTCGAGCGTTTACTTCCAAACAAATAACAGGAAGCTCCGCCGGCAGTGCTGCGAGGTCTCCGACAATCCCCACCTTTGTGTTTCTTGTTCTGACCCGACTTTACGACCTGCCCGGGCCTCGTGTCGCCTCAGTCAGAGGTGGCCTGGGGCGGTTGGACACGGAGCGGTGGCACTGGGTATTGTTTCAGTCGGGGATTGTTTGTTTGTTCAGTTCCTGCCAGAATTAGAACTGAACACCAACCCATCGTTGGTCTTTGTTGTAACTGGAGGACCGTTCTGATGGAAACGAGCTCCGGTCCTTTGCAGGTTCCTCAGTCAGCTGCTCCGTGTCAGGATGTTTTTAAAGGTTGACGCTTTGTTTCTTTCTCAGATCCTCCTTTGAGTCACCGGTTTTCTGCTTTTTAAAGTAATTTGTAATTTGGTCTGCTGAGAGCTCGTCTTCTTTTGAAGATGGTTTCCTCTCCTCACATCTCAGCCAAAGAATGAGTTAGTGAAGTGTTCTGTCCATAAACGTCTCTGAGTGATAACTGAAACAGCCGTTTTCTCTGAACCCTCAGCCGAAACCTCCTCGGCAGTGAAGTGGACGCAGTAAGAAGTGAGGGTCAGATGGCGAAAACATCATAAAGGAATACATTTAATCTGGTAGACTGCACTGGCTGAAGACATTGAGTTACATTTCCTGAAATACCACTGTTTGGTGCTAGCTATCTGAGGCTAATAGCAGTTAGTGTCACCTAGCTAACGCCAACCCAAGTTATAATGATTGAACTCTGAATTTAGGTTGTACTTTTAGAAAACCTAAAAAAGTTGGGTTGTTTTTTTTAGCAGCAGTTTTTGGAGCGGACAGAGACGTGGCATTGTCTGCAGTCTTGTGGTTTTCTTTGAACGTGTAAAACAGCAGGTAGACTGATGTGTCATGAGAACGAGATCCTTTTACTCCTCTGAATCTTTGTAGTACTCTTCCAAACTTGGCTTTAGAAAAGGCTGAAGGCTAAAAGCAGCTCAGTCTTTGCTAACAAGCTAGCTAGAAACCAAAAACAAATGAGACTATATCAAGATGATCAAGAAGATAAAAACAGCAAATATTTTGGTATAAGTTCAAAACAGCAAAAGACTAACTAAATTTCTAGACACAAAAAGTACCTAAAGGTAAGCAAGTAGCTAAAACCAGCTAAACATTTGAGCTAAAATAGAAAAGGCTAGCTGAATTATTGCCAAAAACTGTAGCTATGAGTTATATGTAACAAAAGTCAAGTTCAATGCTATTGTAGCAATACTAAGGCTTAATGTTGGCCAAAATTAGCAAAAAAGTAGCTAAATATTGCATAAGATAAGCTAAAAACTAAAGGTAGCAAACGAAAATATATTGGAATAGAAAACAAACCAAAGAGCAACACAGCGCTCCAGTTTCAGAGCACTACACTGTTAATATTGATGGCCAATGTAGTGGCACACGTAACCTGACCAGGTGGTTGTTTGATCACAACGTTCTTCTGGCAGTGCTAAAGTAAACTTCTTTGTTTTTAGAACTGCTCCATCCTGGAACCAACAGTTTTAAAACCTTCCGTAGTTAATCAAAGTTCATGCTCAATAATCCAGGTAAAAAAAAATTAATAAATGAAAGACGAAACTTTTCAACAAAAAGAAACCGTCTAGAGGACCTGACTGAACCTCGTTGGCTTCTGTAGTTCAGCTTATCTTCTGTATCTGACTTCTGAAAAAGCTTCAGTTTGTGTTAGTAGACGTATCACGAGTTGATTTGCTTCCATGTCTCTGATTTACACCTTTTAACTTCAAGCAAAATGACTAAAAGACTAAATTTATTCTCCCAGTACTTTGCCATAAACACCCCAATCATGCATTCTTGTTGCTTTCTGTTTGACCTGAGCCAAACGCCGGGCTTTCTGACAAAGTTTTAATCCAAACAAAGAGTGTGGATCCAAGAGTCCCCATGTTTCATATTCGATGAACACAAACCGACTTTGGACCAAGTCATCAAGATAGAAATAAACAGCCTGACCGAGCAAAGGCGGGGAGGTTTGGGAAACTGATTACAGGCCTTCGATTTCTAGCCCACACTTGACCAAAGAATCAACATATTCGCTGTATAACATTGCAAGAATAGATGAAAAAAGAGACCAAGCAGGAAAAAAAAACACTTGCATAGAAAGAGTGTTTAACAGAAAGCAGCATTACTCTCTTGGATCACCATCTCCATGGTGTTTGCCAGTAACAACACTGAGGGGAGTCTGTTGCAACTCCTTTTTGGATGGATTACATCTACAACCTTTGTTGAACTCTGCCCAAGAAAGGAGGAGAAAAAATCACCTCTGTCTCTTGTTTGAAAGCTGAACACTCCATCGTTATCTCTTTTAGTGTCTCCTAAAAGCAGATTTAGGTTTTTCTGGATAAAGTTATCGTAGTTTATGCGTTCCTTCATTTTGACTTATTGAGGATTAATGGCATCTCTAATCTGTGTTTATTTTATATACATTTGTGCACACTCACATGCTGGTGTGTGAGTGTAGGTGACATAATGCAGAATACGTCAGCCGGGGCTGAGATTACATTTAGACCATGCTGAATGATTCCCTTCAGGGGTTATCGTTACTCTTTAAGATAAGCTGGACAGTTCTCAGACTCCCACACTCTCGCTGCTCCTCCATCTTCACCGTCTTGGATCCCACCTGCATTCTACCAGGACTGTGAATTCACGTCATGGAAGGGATTTTGCAGTTTCTGCAGAACTCAAGAGTTTCACGCAGCAACATTCAAACAGTGACTGATCTTTTCATATGCCCGTCAAATGCGGGACGTATGATGGCATCATCTACATACATGTGTTATCCTTCTCTTGTCCCACCAATAACTTTTGATTCCCTCAAGATAATTCAACAAAACTTCACACACTTGTGCATAATCCCTAGACCGAGTGTCTTGTACACTTTTTAATCACTTCAGCTCCAAGGTCAAGGTCACAAATCAAGATCAAATGTTTTTGCTAGTCGAAACTATAAATTCTGACCCACCCAAGATAATTTAACAAAACTTGACATGCATATGCATCATCACTAGGTGATAGGGGTGTCCCAATACTAGTTTTTCTTTCAGACCAAGTACTTCAGTTTGGGTATTTGCTGATACTTGGTACCAATACACACGAGTGATAAGTTAAACAATGACTTTAGAACCACATTTCTTTTATGCAGAACACAACAGTCTTTTGTTCTAAAAACTCCTGTGTTTATCTTAAAATACCTCTAAACTACGGACATATTTTTAATTGTTTATCCTCAGGTACTTGCAAAGTAGAAGAGGAAATGACATCACCTAGCATAAACGTAGTATCAGTTTCAAGTATCTGGGTGTTTCTATGAGTACAAGTATGAGTTTGAGGCTGACATCACTAGACAGAGTGGCACATACACTTTTCATCCACCTTTTCCAAGGTCAAGGTCACATATCAAGGTCAAATGTTATACAAGGACTTTGCTTGTCCAGGCCATGGCTATAAATTGCTCTGTTATTGTAACATAGTATGTTGATGGGAGTATTTTGTGCTGTATGTGGTACTTTTGTTATTTACATGTATTTAGATTGAAGGAACAATTGTTCACATTCATTAGCACAAGATTACGCTAATTTAGGTTTGTTAGCCAGATTTCAGTGGTTTACAGTCAATCTAGCAAGGTCCACCTAATGGAAACATACTTTACACCTTTACAGATGAAACCTTAAAGGCTATAAAAGCAGAGCATCTAAAGGTAATTCCAGTAAATGTGAGAAACACGACATTAAAACTTTACCAACCAAACTGCAGATCAGGTACCAATCATTGGCCAACCAGTCTGGATCTAAATAATTAATTTGAGTCTGGACCACGGTCCACCATTTAAGGACCCATCGATGTCCAGTCATCAAGTTATTCTCCAGAGGCTGATGGCAAAACTGGAATCCCACGTTTTCTTAATCCTGACGAAAGTCTAATAAACATCTGCCAGAATTAGAAATCTTACTAAGATTTTCCAAACTTCCATTTCAGCTCTGCACAGATCATTTGACGACAGTTTTCCTTTTTTTTTGCCCCTGAATTGACTTTATTCCCTGAAAAACTTTCCCCACTTTCCAGTCAGGCTTTCAGTGACAGACACCATCCGTTAAAGCGCCGTTTGTTCGGCTTTCTCCAAACAAAGTGGATGAAGCAAACACCCAGGAGTATCTAATGGCCACCCCAGCTGTTGATGAACTAAAAGTGTGTCTACCTCTTTTGGTCCTGATGGGTCTCTGAACTCGAAGACCAATGGCAGATGAGATGATGCACAGTTGGCGTCTATCGCTCCATATTTTTGATAAATGCTTTTCTTTTGCCCCAAATGCAGCCGCATGGTCCGATTTGTCCCTTTTCTTCGGTTCCTTCTGCTGCCTCATAAGGAAAAAAGAATTATAATAAACAAAATAAAACTTTGTGGATGGATGTTAGTGTCCAGTACCACCTGAAACCACTTAGAGGTGCTGGGTTTCATCATGTGCCTGTGGAATACCATTCGACCTTCTTTATCTTTAAATTTTCAAGCTGCAATTTGTTCTGTCAGACCTAAAAGGAATTCCTGAGAAATATATGTGAGCAGGTGATTTTTTTCTTTTGCTTGTTTTAAAGATTTAATGTGTTGGAATGTGCTGCTACAGCATTAAATTCAGAACGTTGTTGCTCAAACTATCAAAAACTAACCACGTCCTGTGGCTCGAGGGAGCGCTAAACTCACATTTAAGGTCTTGTAAGTTTAAGTGTTGACTCTGTGTGTCTGCACTGATGGAGATTTACCTCCAGGAACTTAAATTACTCTCCCGCTTGGTTCCCTCCGGTATGCGGTAATAGCTGCAGAATGTAAAGCACAACACTTGAATGGCGTTTGTCGTTGCTTAACAGATTAATCCGAGGCACCTCTCGGAGCCATAAGACCTTTAAAAAACCCCGGAGTGTGTGTGATACGCTCTAATCACCATTTACAGACTGAAATAATGGGATCAGACACAATTTATTACGAGGACTTTTGTCAGAGATAAAAGTTTAACGTTTAATTTCAGATTAGATTGGAGCTCATGGGATTCAGAAGCTGGAAACGGGTGTCACCAACAGGGAGCCAGTTGGGGAAAATGGCCACTTAGAAAAAAAATGACTGGACATTTTTATCCTTTAGGTCAGGACTATTCAACTGGTGGCCCAGGGGCCAAATCAGGCCCACGAGTGTGCTCAGTTTGGTCCACCTATGGGTTCATTTTTAAAATAAAAGTAGATTTTAAATAGTAAAACAACCTTACTTCATTAGAATTAACTGCTGGATGTCTGGTCCCTGAGCGCTTGGCTTTCAGTGACTGTAGCCCCTGAGCAGGTCATTTGAGTAGACCTGCTTTAGCCTGGTAGCCATTTTTAATTTCCTCTGGCTATTTAGGATTAGTAAAACCTTATCAACGTAACACCAAACATAGGTTTGAGTTAAGACGTGACTCGTTACATCAGTCAGGGTTTGAGTTATAAACGGTCAAACTGAACGAATCACGTTTTCAGATTCTTGGATTTTAAGCTACATTTTGATGTTCAGGTCATCCCGATATCATGAATGGTTTCAGAGTTAGGGTGTCTTGCTAATCACATAAACGCCTGTAAAATGGGTATTAATCCCATTTTTCACATACTGTATTCTAATGAGGATTCTTGATATCGTTTAAAAGTGGAAACCCCAAATTATATTTGGACATCAGGATTTTCCAGCTTTTGTTGGAAATATCTTTGCTAATCACAAACACTGCTAAAAATCCTCGTTATTTGTTAGTGCTGGTCAGAAAAGGTGCTTCAAAACGTTCTTTGGAATTATGTTTTGTACACGTCATTCAACGGATACATAGATACATTTTATTCATTGTATTTGGTCAAAATCAAAATTTCACTAATTTTTCTATATAGTTAGGCAACATGCCGCCTTGGTATGAGGAAACTGCTCGGTAATCTAACAAATGTTTAATAAATGTTCGGTTCAACGTGAAGTTTCGTATATAAAAAATATATTTTATATAAATCAGCCTAAAACCCATCCTCAACATTGTCCGATCTCAGGAGGTTTTATATAAATTTAGAAGACAAGCTTCAGTAAGTTCAGTTACAGCGATTTTTCAAAACTACTGGTACTCTGGCCTGAAAAAGTAAATATTGGACTAGTTTGAAAAAATGTTTTACTAAAACGTACATAGTTCATGATGCTTTTTTGTGCTTTTATTCCCAAACTTGGACATGCATAGTACTTATTTTGTTACAAAAGTACAGCAATACGTAAGCAAAAATAATTAAAATAATTTGAAACGTTGGCTTTAGATTTGGAAAAAAAAAAAAAGTTTTAGCTAATCTTTTATTCAAAATATCCCTTTAAATTAAATATGTAGATTTGTTTTTTAAGGACAAAGGATAACAAGCCTCAAGTATGGACAATTAATGGCATTTTAAGTGTCTATAACAAATAAAAACTTTAAATCTGTTTTCTTTGTATATTATCCATAACATTAAATTTAAAATAAAAAGGACTGAGGTAAATCCTTAACTCTCATATTGCCAAAGTTTTCAAGTCCCTTTATCTATTTGGTGCCACCCTGGGCATCTGCACGCCCCCCCCCCCCATTTAAACATTCTGGAAACGCCCCTGACTGTAGGTTCATTTAAGGTGAACTTGCAGTAAAATCAGTGTATTAGTTCACAACAGTTTATCTAATGTATTATTTAGCTCAAACAACTGAAATCTATATTACTAATTAGTAAAAAAGAAGATTTTTAAAAAAGACAGTGTTGAAACCGTCCAGCTGTGTGTGGATTAGTGAGTATATCGTTGATATTTTAGGATTTATTTCCAACTTTTGCAATTAGAAAAGATCTGAAGCAACAGTTTGGACAAACATTTGGCAGGTTTGACAGCCTGTAAACACTTTGTGCAGCTGCTGAGAGTCGTTCTGTTTTTAGAGAGGCATTTTTAGGTTTTTCTTTCTGCAGAAGGTCTCGAGCACGCCGCTCCTCTGAGGTCACACCAAAAATGTTCATGTTTATAGTTGTGGGAGTCTTAAATGAGTTTAGAAGCTGTCAAGTAGCCATTTTTTATTTGCTTCCAGTTTTATTTCTAGTGATTTAGAGTTTGCTTTTATTTGTAATTCCTGGAAAAGTGTCCTTTCTTTAAAATATGATCCGTTTTCATCCAAACAAAGCTTTGCTCTCTTAACGGCCCGAAATAAAATGACTCCACGAGGCTCGATGAAGTTCATTTGGATTTTCTTCAACTTGCTCCTTTTTTTATTTTATTTGGCTTTGATCCCTGATGCCCCCACGTCTCTCACCGGATCTGAACGGTCCGGTTCTTAAAGCAGATGCGGGATCTTTTCCAAACACACTCTTTGACGGGTCTGTCAGGTCCCAGCAGAACTCTCTGCAGGTTCTTCTGGTCTTCCAGGCCTGAACATGAACCTCTTCTGTTGGCTGTTGCTTCTTAAATGTTACAAACTGTGAGGAAAAGTTCGCTGGAGCCGTTCCCTTGCTGTGATTTCACTTCTGCTTGGTGAACACCAGTCAGTTCACTTTTCAGATCTGCTTCCAGCAGATGGAATAAAATTATATTAGATCAACTTAAATTATATTTAGTCACATCCGTTGATAACTGAAAGTGTCAGATCTTCATGTTTGAGAGGACAGGAAGTAGAAACAGACACAGATCAACAGGTCCTGGTGTGGTTTCTATAGGCGGAAAGACAAAAAACATGTTAAGATATAAATAATTACAAATACGTACAAATAGGTGGAGTAGAGCAAGTAAAGACAGCAGCAGAGTGTGGACATGTGGTCCATTTGTCCTCTAGCAGTCTAAGCCTATAGCAGTAGAACTAAGGGATAAGTCAGGAAACCAAGCCGACCCTAACTATAGGATTTATCAAAAAGGAAAATCTTAATCCCAGTCCTAAAACTGGACAATGTGTCAGTCTCACAGACAGAAACTGGAAGTTGGTTCCACAAGAGAGGAGCCTGAGAACTGAAA
>JAVCKU010000182.1:23513528-23537778 GCA_032273985.1 Hypsolebias coamazonicus
TTGTAACTCGCATGCTGTGATGGATGCCATGTTTTGCTTGTGTTGGATGCAGTATGTAATCATGTAGTAACAATTACTGGGTGGGTTTTGTCGTCTATAGATCAACAGCTAGTTGGGGGTATTGCAAGTTTGAAAACTAACTGAGGGGTTTAATACAGTATTTAACTTTATCTACGTCACAAAACAACTGCACTATAGATCACTTCACACTACAGAACTGCCTAATGTCTTTGTTATAAGAAAACCTGTTCCATATTTTTCCTACAGCTACAGCCTGACTGGTGGACATGGACAGTTCTCCATCAACCCAGCCACAGGACAGATCATCACCAGTTCTCTGTTGGATCGAGAGGACAGGGCCAATTACCAGCTGCTGGTTGTTGCAACAGATGGAGGGCAGCCTGAGGGCTTGTCCAGTTCAGCCACGGTGTCCGTGACAGTGGCCGACATCAATGACAACCCTCCACGCTTCCATCACCACCCATATGTGACCCACATCCCTGCCTCTACTGCAGCAGGTTGGTATAGAAGCCCTAAAAGGTTCAGAACGTCATGTTTTGCTAAAGAGTATAATAAAATTAAATGATTCCCTTTTATGTTTTCAGGGTCCTTGGTGTTTGCAGTTACTGTCACCGATGAGGACTCTGGTTCAAACGGCCAGCTGCACTACTCCTTGATGGGGCGCAATGCTGAGAAGTTCAGGATCGACCCTGTAAGGGGTGCCATCATAGCCAACGAGAGGCTGACTGGAAGCTCAGAAGTTACCCTTACAGTTCAAGTGAAAGATGGTGGAGCTAACCCCAAAACAGATATGACCACAGTGACCGTACGATTTGTTAACGGTGGAAACTTCCCTGTCATCAAGCTGAAGGAGCGAGCGTTCACGTTTCCAGAGAATCAACCCAACAACCACGTTGTTACAGTTGTGACGGGGTCTTCAAGGAGAGGTGGACCGTTGTCGTATTACATCGCTAGTGGCAACTTGGATTATGCCTTTCACATAGACCAGCTGTCAGGCGAGTTATCCATCAGACACCCACTGGATTATGAGCACATTCAGAAGTATGTTCTCTGGATTGAGGCCAGAGATCAAGGCTTCCCACCTTATTCTTCCTACGAGAAAATAGAAATAACTTTACTGGATGTGAATGATAACCACCCAGTGTTTAATAAGGATCCATTTCATGCTGAAATACTGGAGAACCTTTCACCTCAGCATGTTCTGATGGTCTCTGCTGTTGATCTGGACAGTGGAACCAATGGACACCTGGATTATGCCATTGTTGACGGCAACAGAGAGAACAGTTTCAGCATCAATCGAGCCACAGGTGAAATACGAACCACCAGACCACTGGACCGGGAGAAGGTGGCGCTATACACTTTGAAAGTGAAAGCCACCGACCGAGGTTCGCCTCCGAAAAACACAGCAGTCAAAGTGCTCATCAACGTTTTAGATCTCAATGACAATGCTCCCAGGTTTTCTAAGATATTTAGTGCTACAGTGGCTGAAAATGCTCCTGTTGGTTACACTGTCACCAGAGTCACCACCACAGATGAGGATGCTGGTTCAAACTCCATTAGTCGGTATTCGATTACGGATACAAGCCTGCCGTTCAGTATTAACGCAAACACAGGAGATATTACAATTAGCAGGCCGCTCAATAGAGAAGACACAGATCATTACATTGTCAAGGTGACCGCCCACGACTCTGGCTGGACTGTGAGCACAGACGTCACCATCTTTATAACAGATATTAATGATAACGCGCCCAGATTTGGTCGCCCATCTTACTATTTGGACTACCCGGAGCTCACAGAGGTGGGTTCTCTGGTCACACAAGTGTCTGCAATTGATCCCGATGAGGGAGTCAATGGTAAAATTTTCTACTTCATTCGATCCCAGTCTGAATATTTTAGAATCAACTCCAGCTCAGGAGAGGTGTTTGTGAAGCAGCAGCTGAAATATCAGAACTCCACCGGGGCTGGCAGTTTGAATATAAACCGCCACAGCTTCATCGTCACAGCCTCAGACCGAGCAGTTAAGCCATTAATGAGTGAGACGACAGTTATTGTAAACATCGTAGACAGCAATGATAATCCTCCTGAGTTTGATTCGCCTAGCTATTTCACTCCGGTCACTAAAAGCGTCAAAGTGGGCACCAGACTGATGAGAGTTGTAGCTCAAGACAAACAAGACTTTGGCCTCAATTCAGAGGTTGAGTACCAAATAACAGGTGGGAACAGTTCTGATAAATTCAAGCTAGACAAAGCAAGTGGATGGATTACCGTTGCCTCTTCCCTCATACCGGACATAAATAAAATGTTCCTCATTGACATCACTGCGAGCGACAGAGGAAATCATCCTTTGTCGGCACAAACCACAGTGAAGATTGCCATCACTGAGGAAAACCACCACACACCCGAGTTCTCGCAAAGCCAAATCTCAGCTACTGTACCCGAAAGCCTTGCTGTTGGAACGGCAATAAGAACTCTGTCTGCCAGAGACAAAGATAAAGAAATGAATGGCCTTATCACTTACAATATCACTTCAGGCAATGACAAAGGTTTGTTTGCACTGAACAGTAAAACTGGAGTCTTATCCTTAGCGCATGTGCTAGACTTTGAAGAGAAGCAGCAACATGAGCTTAGGGTTTCTGCCACAGATGGCGGCTGGATTGTAAAAAACAGTTACGTCTCTGTCACAATACATGTGACTGATGTCAATGATAATTCTCCTGTTTTTGATCCTGAGGAGTACTTCCCGGTTGTGCAGGAGAACGTTCCCAGTGGCACCACCGTGCTCAAAATGAACGCCACGGACTGTGATTCAGGAGCAAACGCAGTCATGGCTTATGTGATTCAGTCCTCGGACAGCGACCTTTTTGTTATTGACCCAAACACTGGCATCATCACTACCCAGGGTTTCTTGGATTATGAAGCTAAACAGATCTACCATTTAACAGTGAAGGCCTTCAATGTCCCGGACGAAGAGCGTTGCAGCTTTGCCAATGTCAATATTCAGCTGAAGGGAGCCAATGAATACGTACCCCGCTTTGTCTCCAAACAGTACTATTTTGAAATATCTGAAGCTGCTCCAAAAGGCACAGTTGTCGGAGAAGTATTTGCCAGCGATCGAGACCAAGGAGAGGATGGAGTGGTTTATTACCTAATTTTTGGAAAGAGCAGAAAGAAAGGCTTTGGCATCAACAAGAAAACCGGTCAGATTTATGTTACAGGTACTCTAGATCGTGAGAAAGAAGAAAAGATTTCTCTGAAGGTTTTGGCCAAAAACGCAGGAAGCATCCGTGGGGCGGATATTGATGAGGTGTTTGTTAACATCACCATTCTTGATGCCAATGATCCACCTGTTTTTACCCAGGACCTGTATGACGTGCAGGTCAGTGAAGGTTTATCACCTGGTGGTCTTGTCACTTTTGTAAGTGCTGAAGACTCAGATTCTGTCCCCAGCTGGAGCAGGTTCTCGTACTCCATTGCTCCTGAATTTGATAAAAATATTTTTACAATAAACGCAAAAACTGGCCAGCTGTCTGTGGCTGCAGAGCTGGACAGAGAAACAACTCCTGCCTACAATCTGACTGTTCTTGCTGTAGACACTGGCACACCTCCTGCCACTGGAAGCACCACTGTCATTGTAAATCTGGAAGATATCAACGATAATGGTCCAACACTGACAACCACCTACGCTGAGGTCATGGAGAACCAGAGAGCTGGCTCTGCAGTTACAACACTGACAGCCTCTGACCCTGATTTACCCCCCAACCAAGGCCCTTTCTTATATAGCCTCCTGAGTTCTGGCTCTGCCAACAGCTACTTCAGCCTCAGTTCAGCTGGGGCCTTAACCACCAGCCGGGAGATAGACAGAGAGCAGATTAGCGATTTCTACCTCTACGTTGTGATTAAGGACTCTGGTATGCCTCAAATGTCCTCCACAGGAACAGTTCGTGTCAAAGTAAATGATCAAAATGACAACCCTTCAGAGCCACGGTCTGTGGAAGTCTTTGTCCATTACTTTGGAAACACGTTTCCTGGAGGTTCTCTGGGAGATGTCAAACCACAAGACCCTGACATTCACGACAGGTTCCACTGCTCCCTGATCCCACCGTCATCCGGTCTGTTTACTATCCCAGCAGGAACCTGCAACCTCAACTCGAAATCTCGCTCAACCGATGGAACCTTTGAGCTAACCATCCGCAGCAACGATGGAATCCACGCTTCAGTCAGTAACACAGCCAGAGTTGTTTTTAATGGCTTCAACAATGCAACTGTGGATAACAGCATTCTCATCCGGCTGCACTCAGAAGGGGTCAAAAGCTTCCTCACCAACCACTACCTCAGCTTCCTACGCATTGCCAACTCTCAGCTAGCAGGACTCGGGACAGGGGTGCTGCTTTATGGAGTGTTTGAGCTCAACAATCAGACTTTCCTGATGGCAGCTGTGAAGCGCGGCCACGGGCAGTACGTGAGCCCCAGCGGTGTGGCCACATTCTTCCAGAGTATCAAAGACATTTTATACAGGCAGAGTGGGGTGCAAATAGACACGGTGGACCATGATCCCTGCATGCATAACCCATGCCAAAATGGAGGCAGCTGCAAGCGGCGTCTCAGTGTCGGGCCCGACATGAAGACAGTAGAAAGTGTCCCTGTGATCCTTGTTTCCAACCACCCGCTGCAGCCGTACGCCTGCAGCTGCAGGCCGGGGTACGCCGGAGCTCTGTGCGAGACAGACATTGACGAGTGCCAGCCGTCGCCTTGCCACAATGGTGGCACCTGCCACAATCTGGTGGGGGGTTTCTCCTGCACCTGTCCTGAGGGTTTCACCGGGATGGCCTGCGAGAGGGATATCAACGAATGCCTTTCCAATCCCTGTAAGAACATGGCGCTGTGCCAGAACTTCCCCGGGGGCTTCAACTGTCTCTGCAAATCTGGATTTACAGGTACTACACACGCATGAGTCACGTTTTATGTCTGGCCTGGAAAAATGATGTCAGGGTGCTCGCACAGATGATAGCGCAGTCACACACAACCAGAGAGCCAATGAAAATAGTTCCTCCTGGATATTTCCAGGAGTTGTGATGACCACAGCGTTTGAGCCTGGCTGCCAAAAACAGTTTGGACTGCAGGTTACTGGGGGGGGGGGGAGGTTGTAATCAGTCGGGATGCACATCAACCTACTGTGTTTGTTTTAATAAAAGAAAGATGATCAGAAGTTGCTGCTTGTCCTTTGGCCACACACAGGCACATTTCTGATCCAAGAGAAATTCCTCATTTGGCTCCGTTTCATCTTATTTGACAAACGAGCAGCTTCATAAAAGCTCCAGTCAGGCCGCTTCATTTGGAAATGTTATGAATGCACAACATCATTGGCTCTGATAACAGAGGAGTAGATTTTAAGTGGAAATATTTAGAACAAACATTTGGACCCGGCGTAACATTCGAGGTCTGGCTTCGGCATCTGAAAGACATTTTGAAAGCATGCTGGAGAGGGTAATTAGCCTAACGTGGAGTCATTACTGTCCTTTTTTATTATGAGGATAAAAAATGGCCAAAAACCTTTAGTTTTTATCAAGATGAATTACTCCCGTGCAGAACTGCACCTTTTGGACTTACAGTAGTTTCCATGAACTCGCCTTGAACCCGCAGCTTCCTGTTTTCCACGGCGGTTCTCCGGCAGCTAAATCCATCTCCATTAAGCAACTTGTCTCAGGATTTGCAGCTTTACGTTGATTTCTGAAGTTCATTGTCGGGTTTGTTTCTGTTCTGCCATCGACCTTTACGTTTGTCATCCTCCTTATCAAGATGTGCAACCTTTGCTTGTTTATGTGGCGCCCATCCATCTTCATTTCAGCTGTTTGTTTCTGCACTGCAAAAAAAAAAGAGCAGTTTGATGTTGGATTAAGTTTGAAGGCCTGGTTGTCTTTTTGGAAGGAGGATCATCCAGTTAGATGAGATCATTTATTGGTTTAGTTTTTTTCCTCAAGCTTTCAAGATGTTAATGTGGATGAAATGATGTCATCTTGGACACGTCACATTTCGTTCAGATATTTAAGCTGCAGCAGCTTCCTGTTTCGTATTTAACCGTCACTCTAAGATGATTTTAAGCATCAAGAGATACACGTTGACGTGGGTGTGGGGGGGCACTAAATTTACCACAACCTGTGAAATAAATTAAATAAACCCAGTTTTCTACAACTGACCCACAAAAGATCTGAAAAGAAACTCACAGCTGTAAAAATAAAAAAAAAATTGCAAGTTTTATAAAAAAAAAATAATAATTTTAAAGAGATTAAAAAATATTTGAAGTGGTGCCAAGAGCACGATTGACTCAAACTAAAATTTTACAACAAACGAAGTGAAAAGTCACAAAAATTCGCGATAATTCAGTCTTTTAAAATATTATCATGAAACTTGAAGCAAATACTGTTTTTATTGAATGTGCTGCTTTATTCTTAGTTTGGACAAATAATTTGTCGTTTTGCAAATTATTTAACCATTAACACCCTTTAGTCAGTCAAGTGGTTGGATTTGTTACTGGTTTTTCTACAGGGATGTCAGATGTGACTGGGATTAGAAAAACATGAACCGATGCATCAAATCAGATGATTTTTGGCGTTTCGGTACTTTATCAGTTTATTAGGTTGTTTCAAAAGTCCTTCATGTCCAACGGAAAACAAAAGAACAAAACTTCAGTTTCTTACGAATCAGAAGTTTAACAATGAGATGAACAGAGTTTTGAAGACTGTCGAAGCTGGTGGGGTTGTGCTCGTAAAGCTCCCACTAATATTTTTTTTTTTTGCATATTGTTGTCCGAGGAGCTGGAACAAACTCAGTCTTATAAATAGCACCTTCACATGATGGATCAACCAGTTTGCTGGTGACATCCAGAACTAGCTGTTCACATGATAAATGAGGCCCATCAGCCTAAAGACAGATTGTTTGTGCCCTGATGGTTGTTTGCTATTCACAGAGGACTGAGTGATACTAGCAATAACAGCATTGTAAGAGGGGGACAGTTAAACATGGAGGCCTTATTAGGTCCTAATGAACATTCTGGGAAAAAAAAAAAAAAAAAAAACGAGGCTCTGAACCATCTGCTTTTTTTTGTTGTTGTTTTATACCATCAATACAGATTCTTAAAGACTCGATGCAGCTGATAAAGTGTTTCTTGTAGGTTTTGAACCAAATTTTTACAACAAATTTTGTAAAATAAAAAGTCAGTTCATCAACAGTAAAAGGTTTTAAACTGAAAAGTAGTTAAATTATTCAAATAAGGTATTTAATTGGTTGAGAAGAACCTTTTTTGAAATTAAATTTTTTTTAAATAAATTGCCAAAATAAAGAAAAATGTGAGCGTGTCCATTTATAACATGCCCACATGTAGCCACGCCCCCACATTTAGGCGGTCCTTTGTTTGTTTGTTTTTTGCAGTGCGTTGCTCAGCTGTAACGTTAGAACCCTCCTGCTGCCCTCAGGTCAAAGTCAAGGTGGGTCACTTTGACCTGAGGGCAGCAGGAGGGTTCAAACGCCTGCATGAATTGAATGTTTCACCGTGTTCACCCCATCCATCTGTTCACCTCATCCGTTTTGTTCTGTGAACTCAGGAAGAACATGTGACTCCATCATCAATCACTGTGAGTGTAACCCCTGTTTTAACGGCGGGTCCTGTCAGAACCGGCTGGATGGATATTTCTGCCACTGTCCGTTTGGTGAGTAATCATAGGAAACGCAGAGGACCATCCCACTTCATCTGACACCAAGTGTATTGTACAAACGTTAAAAAAGCAACAATTTCCCACAAAACTAAAAGTATTTTTTTTTAAATCACGGACGCCGTTTTAAAATGTTTGGATCGGGTCAGTGCTTTAGACCAGTGGTTCCCAACATTGGTCCCTGAGGAACACCATCCTGCACATTTGGTTGTTTCCATGTTCCAACAGATCTGATTCATCAAGTTCAGCAGAAGCTGTTAATCACCCATTCATTCAAACCAGGTGTGTGAAAGCAGGGAAACAACTAAAACATGCAGGATGGTGTTCCTCAAGGACCAGTGTTGGGCACCACTGGTTTAATTTGTGATTTAGGAAGATGAGGATGCATATCCCCCGCCACCTCGTATATGACTGTTTGGAACAAACATCTTGTGTAACCTGCTTGTGCTTGAATTATGTGTTGGTGCTGACTCTCAGCTACTACTCCAGATTTTAACTCCCATCTGTAGAAATGGCAGTTATCACCAGATTTATGTTTGTAAAGCTGAATTACACAATTTACTTTGAGGCTCATTCACTTATTCATGATAAGTTTAGCTAACAGACACAGAAAATTACAGAACTTTTCATGGCGACAATTAGTTGTTGTATTGAAAAAAAATATACATTTTTATCCCCTTGAGTTGTTAAATTTATTTATATCAAGAGCCAAAATAAAAAGTTGGTCCTGCCAAGGGCAAATCTCTGTCAGTTCCGAGTTGTTTTTTTTTTTAAATAAAGATGTACTGTCAGATTATTCCAATAATAATAATAATAATAATAATAATAATAATAATATTGAACCCATGCCATCATTTATTTTTGCATGCCATGCACTTCATCAATAGTCCAGTTTTCATACTTTTTTTCCTATTAAATCAGTTAAAAACATTAACAATCACGTATGTCAGTATTTCACGTAAGCAAGAGTTGGACGCGTCCAGTGTGGATGTTTTTAGTGATTTTTCCATGTCCCAAAAAAACAAATAAAATAAAAATAAATAAACTGGAAAAATTCAAACTTGTCTTTTTTTTTTTCAGAGTTGGCTAATTTTCATGAGAAATCTGAGCTAACTGCTCAATTTTTGCAGAAGAATCAACAAAGACTCAAACTGTCAGAAATTAGTGGCCTGATCCTGTTAAATCTAAAAAAATATTACTTTGTGGGCCAAAATAAATTGTAAAGAAGGCCATTGTTGGCCCACGGACCTCGAGTTTGACGTGTCCAATTTAATGTTAACGGTCAAATTAAAAACACTTGTTTGTGCTGCAAGACATTCATATAAAAGGAAAAGCCTTTGACACGGTGAAATTAGCTCAACTTTAACAGTTTGAATCAAACTCATCCGGAGTAAAAAAAAAAAAAGAAACATAATAAAATCAGGTGTTTAACTTTATGAAGATCAGATGTTTTAACCCTCCTGCTGACCTTGACCTCAGCGTAAAGACAGACGAGAGGGTTAAATGACACCCTAAAAGAAATCAGACGTCGTCCTGTAATAATAAAATTCTTCTTGTGTTTCACCCGTAGGTATATTTGTATTTTACTAACACGGAACCATCCCTGTTCTCTCTGGTTCCTCTTCTTTGTTCGTCCTCAGGGGTGTTCGGCAAACACTGTGAACTCAACAGCTACGGGTTCGAGGAGCTCTCCTACATGGAGTTCCCCTCTCTGGATCCCAACAACAACTACATCTACATCAAGTTCGCCACCCTGATGAGCAACGCGCTGCTCATGTACAACCACGACAACCAGACCGGGGACAAGGCCGAGTTCCTGGCTCTGGAGGTCGTCGAGGGACGGCTGCGCTTCTCCTTCAACCTGGGGAGTGGAACGTACAAACTCATGACCACCGTCAAAGTTTCCGACGGGCAGTTCCACACGGTGATCGCCAGAAGAGCCGGGATGGTGAGAATCAGTCCTGGTTTTTATTAGACATTTAATAAGTATTGTGGACTCTGTGCCGGTTCGTTGTGGTGAAGAGGGAGCTGAGCTGTAAGGCAAAGCTCTGTTTACCGGCCGATCTACGTTCCTACCCTCACCTGTGGCCCTGAACTCTGGGTAGTGACCGAAAGTACCAGATCATCGATCCAGACATTTCCTCTGCGGAGTAACCCTAACCCTCAGAGATCGAGTGAGAAGTTCAGTTCTCCAGAAGAGACTGGAGTAGAACCGCCACTCCTCCACAATGAGAGAAGACAGTTGAGGTGGTTCAGACATCTGGTAAGGATGGATTCTGAACATCTCCCTAGAGAGGTGTTCTGGAAATGTCCAACTGGGAAGAGACCTCAGAGAAAATGCTGGAGACGCAGCTGGTCTGGCAACACCTTGGAGTCCTCCCAAAAGAGCTGGAAGAGGTGGCTGGACCTCCTTGTTCAAACTGCTGCCCCCAAGACCTGAG
Organism: Hypsolebias coamazonicus; assembly: GCA_032273985.1. Lineage (NCBI taxonomy): Eukaryota > Metazoa > Chordata > Actinopteri > Cyprinodontiformes > Rivulidae > Hypsolebias > Hypsolebias coamazonicus. Next base: position 23,523,697 of record JAVCKU010000182.1, read on the forward strand.
TCCAGAATGAGATAGATGGATGGATGGATGGATGGATGGATGGATGGATGGATGGAGTTTCAGTCTAATCCATTTAGTGCTTCATGAGCACTAGCATATTATATGTGGTTTGAAAACGAGTCCTTGTGACTCACTGAACCTGTATAAATAAGGGTTGAACAAATTGATGAATTAGTTATTTTGCTAACACTGCAGACATGAAGGCACACAGAAACTGGTACAAAAACATCTTCTTATCTTGGGCTGCTGGTGGTAAAAATTAGCCTCTGTTTTTAAGTAGTTTTTCTGGGTTTGGGACGTCTAACATTTTACCTTCTAATCCTGTTTTTGCACCATCAGATGGTAATTAAACTGCTGCTCACTGTCTGGTTTAAATTATATTTCACTGCTCGCTGTGATTCATGACACCAGGATCCAAACTGGCTCTGGAATATGAAAATATGTCAGCGGCACGAAGGGAGGACTGGGGCAGCAGTGGCTCAGTGTTCAGAGCCACTGCCGCTGAAATGATTCCCAACCGTAGTCCTTGAGGAACACCATCCTGCACGTTATAGTTTTCCTGCTCTGAAACACCTGATTCAGTGATTTAATTACTTCCTTGAGTTCTGCAGAAACCTATTAATCACCCATTCATTCAGACCAGGTGTGTCAAAGCAAGGAAACAACTAAACATGAAGGCGTTCCTAAAGGACCACGGCTGGGCACCAACCAGTCACCCCAATCATTTGGGTATAATATACTCTTCTAGTTTTTACATTACTTAAAATGATTGGGATGGGCAAAAACTAATCTGTGATGGGCAAGGCCACCATTGGCCACCCCCTGTCTGCACCATTGCACATGATCATGGATAAAACTGCCCCCACTCGCCAGGATCCGTCACCTCAAACAAGAACAAAAGAAAATCCAATGTTCTGCTTCCACAGTGTAGATCCTACCCACTTGAACATCTTGACCAAAAACATTAAGGTTTACTTTTAGTCCAGAAAAACGCTAATCTCAAAAACTACAGACATTCACTATTTAAAACTCTCAGTGACGATTGTTTAGCACCGAAAACAGGGCCGGTACAGCGGTTCAATTCTCGCTCCATGGCTCCTGAACAAGACGCTGAGATTCTGACACTTTCACATTCAGCTGTGGACCACCTCAATCCTCGCTGAAGTTCATGTCTTAATGAGCCAATGGACCCAAACCAGACCCCCACCTCTCCGTGACCACAACTTGAGGTTCTGTATATGAGTCCAACGTTCGTTAACTGTGTGTATTTAGTGAGTCGTGCTGAAAGTTGTTCTCTGTGGTTGAGTATTTTTATCAGTTGTGAAAACAAGGACTGTTTTTGGGCACCAAGGTCCATTTACCTCCAATCAGTTAACATGTGGCCACGACCCACATCTGTCCGTTAGATCCAGATGATAAATCCTGCAACTGAGACCGGGTGAGAGGTGGATTACTCCCAATCAGACCATCCGTCCATCAGAGACACCGTGCACGCTCAGAGTCCCTTCTACGGACAATTTAGTCACCAATTCATCTTATTGTGGTGTTTATGAACTCTGGGGACAGAAAAAATGTTTTTGTTTTGATTTTTAGTTTCAGAAATGACGAGAAATTTAAGAACATTTTAATCGTTTTGGTCAGTGATCGTCAACTGGTGGTCCTCGGGTCGGATCTATCCAGAAACCAGTTCCATCTGGTCCAAAAAATGTTAAATTATTCAAAAACACCAGATCTGATACAAAAATCGGTTGAAGCCAAGCTTAGGAGGAAGATCCAACCACAACGCTCAGCGTGAGATGAAGTTTCACGGTTGATTAGACCAAAACATGAAGATTGACTCGGAGAGCTCCAAAATAAAACTTGACTAAACTTAATAAATAAAACATGAGGCAGCATAACTGACAAAAACTGGGAAAAACCAGACGTGGCCCAAAAATATGAACAACGCCCGACTGAGGAAAAAAACCTGTTAATTAATGACGGGGGCTGATGGGGGAGACACCTGGGCTAACTGAAGACTGGGAGCAGGTGAGAGTGGGAGGAGCTGGAGCAGAACTGACCGAGGTAATGTGATGGGAACGCAGAGGAACAAAACAAAAAAATAAACATAATGCCCACAAATCCATTTAGAGGCATATTATTTATTTCATTTATCATCGTTAATATTCATCGTAACATTTTTATTACACTCCCGACGAAGGACCATCTGTATTCTCTTTACGCTCTACGAACTTCTAAACCGCTCAGAAATTTAACTTCCTACACAAATGCATCACCGCTAGGCAGAGTGTCGCATGCACTTTACAACACCTGACGTACACAAGTTCAAGGTCACAAATCAAGGTCAACGTTTAAACAAGGTTTTTACTTGTCCAGACCAAAATGTCTGATACCAAAACTTGATATGAAATTGAACCACTAATAAACAGCATGTCGTGTAATCTTTTGATCACCCAAACTTTAAGACCTTGAGATTTATGACCTCAAGGTCAGAAATCAAGGTCAACGATTATGTAAGCTCTTCGCAAAATAAAACCACCATCTTGTACTTGTGACAGCAAAGATCAAAGGAGAAGACCTGAACAAAGGCATCCAACCTTTGATGAGTTTCTGGTTTAGAGCTTTTAAAGCCGACAGTGGCTCGACGCTGGTTTTAGAGGAAGGGGCTGATATCCTCAGAGTCACGTGTAACATGTGTAACACGTGTTCTTGTCATGCAGGCGGCGTCGCTGACTGTGGACCTGTGTGGCCAGGACCAGGAGCCGGGCTACTGCGCCGTGAGCGACGTGGCGGTCCACACCGACTGGTAAGAGAACCGCACACGCTCAGCAGCCGCTCCGTGTCTGTATTCGTGTGCACTGTCATGAGAGAGGCCTGTTGGAGGCGTGTCCTCCGACCAGCAGCGTCGTCGTCTGAGTCCGTCTGTGTCCACAGGATCCTGGACGTGCAGCCCAACCGGCTCTCGGTGGGAGGCGTCCGCTCAATAGAACCCGTCCTTCATCGCCGCGGTCAGGTCGCCACCCACGACTTCGTCGGCTGCATCATGGAGCTCGCCGTCAACGGCCGCCCGCTGGAGCCCAGTCAGGCGCTGGCGTCCCGCGGCATCCTTGACAGGTCGGCACCTCCTCTCTGTCCTCATCTGTCCATCGTCTCTAACGTCCACAGCTCCCGCTGTGAGACGTCTGTCCACACTCAGGAAGCTTCTACCTGCAGAGTGACTCCTGAAGGGAAAGCTGCTGCTGAAGTCCAGGAAATTCTTTCTTTCTTTAGTGTCACTGGTGAATGGTGCAGCTGAGACAGGTCCTTTAAAATGCTAATTGTCCCGGTTCTGAACGAGGTTCCGTCTCTGGGAGACGAATCAAAGATCATCTGCCTCGACGCGTTTTCTTCTCAGCTCGTATCGTTGCACGCTGAGCGACTGTCGGTTTGTGTTTTCAGATGTCCGAGACTGGAAGGAGCCTGCAGCGCCAGCCCCTGCAGACACGGGGGCACCTGTTTGGACCGCTGGTCCTGGCAGCAGTGTCGGTGCACGGACGGCTTCACCGGCAAATTCTGTGAGAAATGTAAGAGTCGGCTTTATTTCTGCTGATGAGGAGTAAAAATATTCAGTTGTTATGATTCACCACGAAGCCGAAGCAAATCTCAGCGGAGCCTCCGGAGCTAAAACAAGACGCAGGAACCTCCAGAGCCGCAGAAAACTGTTTCAGCTGCGGAGGGAATTCAGTTTTACATTTTTATATTTGACTGAAGTGAGCAGGAAAAAAGTAAAACGTTTTGTTGAACCTTCGGTTTGATGCGATGCGGGATCTGCAGGGTGAGCTGAAATCTGCTGAAGAAGCTAAAACTGAGCATTTGGAGCTAAAAAGAGAAAAATGCCATTTAAAGGCCAAGCAAATGTTAGTGTGAATGTTTTGCTGAAATTTAATCTAGAAGCTAAAAGTAGCAAAACACTAGCTAAAAGCCAATAGAAGCAAAAACTCCAGCTCACAGAAATAAGAGAAAAAAATAGTTCAAAGGTAAAAGTAGCAAAATTCACCAAATTTTAACATTTAGTGAATTTAGCTACTTTTACCTTTTAACTAGTTTTTTTTTTTTGCTCAAGTAAAAGCTAGTAGCTAAATACTAAACAGCTAAAAAAAGCAACAAAAAGCAAGCTAAATGTAGCAAAACACTGGCTGAATGCTAACACTAAATGCAAGCTAAAATTCAAAAGTAGCAAAAAGTTAATAAAAAGCTAACAATAGTAAAATTCAATAAATGCTAAAGTGGCACAATGCCAGCTAAAAGCAGCAAAATGATTAGTCCAAAGCTAACAAACAAAGGGTAGCTAAAAGTAAACAATCATAAAAGGCTGGCTAAAAGTGCAAAAGAAGACAAATCTAGAACAGGAATGCTAAAACTGATTTTTAAGATGATTTTTTTTTTATTGTTTATACGAGGAAATATTTGTAAATAAAGTTAAATGTTTTGTAAAGTCACAGCAAACACTTCATGAATGAGCCGAAGGTTTTGCTCTGTGAAAATATGTAAAAATATTTAGGCTGAAATAAATGTATTAAATCACTAAATGTGAATCCTGAATCTGCAGGATTAGTAAAACATAAAAGATTGAACCATTTTTGTTTTTGCTGGTTGGTTAGCTGTGGCGGCCATCTTGAATTGGGTTGAGTAACATGTAACCAAGTGGTAAACGAACATTATTTTGAGTTCCAATAAAATGTGTTCAGCGGGTCATGAGATATTTTGCTAACAGAAAAACATGCACATTTAACTGCCTCCCAGTAGTGGAATATAAAAATAACTGAACAGAGTTTTTATTTGTAGTCTGTATTCGTTGGTAAATCCAGGTTGTTTAGCTTCTTTTCCTCTCCGTCCAGAAAAATGTGGCCGAAACAACAATCGGCTCGCTGCTTTGGAGCCTCGGCTCATGTGAAGCTTTAAACCTCATATTTAAACAGATATTAAACTCGTACATCTCTGTTACATTGAGTCATGTGGATTTATTTACATTTCATGCATTTAGATACGGTTCTCTCTGAATTCCTCCTCTGAGAGCCTCGGTTTTCTGCTCGAAGGCACGTGGGCAGTTCAGTGGGGGATTCCCTGAGTCTCTTAAAACCAGGACAAACATTAAGACTATGGAGGGGGATCGTTTGAACCACGTGAGCAAAGTGAGCTTTCAGAAGAAACTCAGTGTTTTATCTGCTTCTCTTAGACACAACGGCGGACACGGCTCTGTCTCTGGACGGTACCGGCCGCCTGGACTACGCCCTGAAGGAGGGTCCCAAACGAGATGTTCTGCTGAGGCGGTCTCTGCAGGGCGCGATGCCCGACATCGTCAGACCCGGCAGCTTGGAGGTCAAGTTCAGGACACGAGGCAAGAGCGGCACGCTGCTGCACGTTCAGGAGAGCAGCAACTACACCACAGTGAAGGTGAGACGGCCGCAGACAAGACGAGCTAATGTGGAACGGGCTGAAAGGCTTCGACTGAACAGCGATCCTGTGCACATGCTTTTAGTTCTGTCATATTACAATGACTTAATGTCCCATGCTAGTGTCATATTAGCCTGCAGAACCATGATGCAGGTCATATCTAACAGAATTACTTTAATCCTGACATATTTATACACAACTGTCTGTGTCCAACTGCACCAAAAAACAAGACGGCGTTAAAATCTCGACAGCCTTGTATTTAAACTTCAGCGTAGTCAAAGAGATGCAAACGCAGGAAGTGGGTCAAATCCAGAACCTCAAAACAAAACCTTGAAGATCAGAGATTAGAAATTTTACAGTAGAACTCTACACGCTGAGATCTTAAAAAGTAAAAAATAGCGGATGTGCTGATAGTCATCTGTGCTTTGAAGAAAACTGTTCCTCCAGATGTGCGGCGCTGCGTTCATCATAACAGAACATCAGTGTACATATTGGACCATTGATATAAGAGGTATAAATATCAGGTTTAACAGATTGTCCTGGTATGCTTTGTTACCAGAATAAGTTTCACAATAAAAGCTTTCCAGATTCAGATTTTAATCTGGGCATTGATTAGAGGAACTGGAACAATACGCCATCATTACACTTATCTTCTGCAGATAAAAACTGGCAGGTTCAAGAGATATTTCATCAAAAAAAAAAAGAACGTTTGTTCATGTGAAAGTGCATTTATCCAGAAACGTCACCACCAAACCTTCCTCCACTAATAGTTTTGTGGTACGTGTTTGTTTTAACGTACAAAATGTTAAAAATCCTGGACAACCAGGCGTTAAAAATCAATCAGTCAACCTTTATTACCAAGTGCTTCACAGTACAAATATTAAAATAAGTATACAATCAATTAAAAACAATAGATTCACAGAAGGGCAATAAAATACCAGAGGGCTGCTAGGTATGAAAAGCCTGCCAGAGTAAAAATATTTAAAGGTTGGACTTAAAATGACCCAGCTGGATGGAGCCGAAGACCAAAAGAAGCTGGATCCAGTGATACCCAACATCTGTATTTAAACCTTAGAACATGAATAAAATGTATTAAATGTCCTTAAAATCCTGTCACGCTTATGAAAATCTACTAAATATGGTGAGGCAAGGCTGTTAAAAGCTTTAAAAACAAACAAGTTTAAAATCAATTTGAAAATAGACTGGTAATGGAGAGTAAAACAGGATGTGCTGGAAGTGTTGGTTAAGACAAGTCGCAGCATTTTAGACAAGTTGAAGACAGCTGGGGAAGGTTTATGAAGTTCCAACATTCAGTGTTGCAGTAATCTAACTTGGAGCTGATGAAAGCCTGAATGTCCTTTTTCAGGTCAGGCGGATTTACAAAAGTCTTGACTCGGCTAGAGGACATAGCTTAAAGAAGCTGTCCTTGACTACAGAGGCTATTTTTTTTTAATCAAATGTCAGGCTCTTATCAAAATTCACTCTAAATTTTTAACTGTGGTTTTAAACATGGACGTCAGTTCACCAAAGTTACATGAACCAGCATCACCAGAAACCGATGCATTTGTACTTTTGTTTATTTAAAAATGAAAAGATTTGTTTAAGCCACTGTTTAATATCAGGAATATAATCAAGAAAATAAGTTTGAAAGTTTAAATCTGTAAGTCATCTGCATAACTATGAAAACAAAAAATAATGCTTGGCTATAACTTGGCATATAGAGAGAAAAGGTGAGGACCGCGAGCGTAGACCTGTGGTACACCATGAGAGAGACAGAGAGACAGAGACACACACAGAGAGAGAGAGAAAGAGAGAGAGCGAGAGATTTCCAATCAAGTTCAGAGACAAGAACAGACTAAATACAGACTGTACGCAATGGAAGTTACAGTCTTGTGGTAGCATAATAAAGTGAGCCCTTCACCTTTTCTCATCATCAGATAGATCAGTGAAGACATTATGGTCTCTAAAATCCTGTGTAAGGAGAGTCTAGCCAGGATGTGTGGAAAAGAGGAAAAAGAAAAATGGTGCATGGCTGTAACTAATTCTGATGGCAGCATACAAAGAGAAAAAGAAGAGGCTCGAGAATGGAGCCCTGTGGTACATCACAAGACAGAAGCATCTAGAGGTTTTTAATTAGTCATATGAGTACTTCAGTCAGAAATACTGTACCTTCACTTAAAATCCTTCATGTCTTTAACATGTCAACATATATTATTTATCCCTCTATAATTATAGACTCATCACCACTTATATTCTCGTATAAACTGTAAAACATAAAAACAAAACCCCACGTTTTTCTTTCTCTGCCACCTTTTTTTTTTTTGTCCCGCTCAACCCCCCCGCGCTCCTGGACAGCTGCCCGAGGAGGCCTTTGCTCATCGTCTTTTTTACGTTTCCTTTCAGAGAGCCTCCATTCTCAGCGCTGACCTCCACTTCCCGCTGCAGAATGAAGCTTTTCAGTTTCTGAGCAGCTTCTGGCGCTCATCAAATCACCATCTCGATTTCATAACAGTTCATAGACGTATCATAAGACCCTTCACAGAAAAAAAAAAAGATTGGTGTGGGAATACATGCAGTGTGTGTATATATGTTAGGAGAACTATATAAAACAATGAGATGTTTAAGAAATAAAACTTGTGATCGATTCTCCAGATTTACACGTCTACATTTTTTGGCTCGAGGTACTTTCCCATTTTAAATCAATTCCACCGGAAGCTACTTATCATTGCTGACTTTTAGGTTCTTTGTAAAGGGAGGAGAACAAGATTACTTTTCCATCAAAGTGGGGAGAACACGAGATTACCATACACTGTAAAAGCCACAGAGCCGTGGCTCACGCCAAACTCAGATTTATTCTTCTCCTCACTGAAAAGATCCAAAAGATTTTGTTTTTGTCCAAATTAGTTGTTCAGCTAAACACAGAAGTGGAAGGAGGATGATGAAGTTCAGTTTGTCCCGACGGGAGGAAGATTTATGAGCTTCAAGCTGCATTTTTGTCTCTGACCTTTGACCCCTGAAAGCAGTGCGATGGTAGTTTGGTGGGGAATCTGAGAACACGTCCTCCTGTCGGCCATAATTAACGACGATATAATTTATTGCTTTAATCTGAAAAGCTGAAGTTTTGGTCTTTGTTTACGAAGCTTGAAATGAGGAACTGATTTGAGCTCAGAGCTCGTGATGATGCTGGACGCCCCGAGTCTTAAACGAGTAAGATTAGACTTCAACTCAAACACGACTGCTGCGGCACCAAAAAAAACAATTCTATTTTTATTCATGCAAGTTTCATCTTTGCAGTTTTTCCTGCTGACAAACACATTTGACCACTTACATAAACCTGCTGGGCAAAAGGTGAAAAGCATCATTTCCAGAAGCAGTTTGAGACGTTTCGCCCTCTGCCAGGGCTGAGAACAAAACTCTTGGTTTTGGTTTGACGTCAGCCGTTATTTAGTTGTAGGTTGGCTCTTCGTTAGAAAGTAAACAAGTTGTACCATTTATATAAACCCTTTTGGCAGGAGGAGTTTGAGATTATGAAGCCAAGTATAAGTCAGATTTAAAAACTGCAGGAAGTCTATTGACCAAAGAAGATTGACAAAACTGGTTAACTGCAGTAAAAGAACAAGAAAGATTTGGCTGGATGTCCTTCCTGACAACATTTAGATCCAAACCCACGGCTCTGACCATCGAGCTACTGTAACCCTGTTGAGGACCAAGACAACTGTAAATATGGTGCTGCTTTATGGTTTTGAAACAAACTCAAGTAGTCAAATAAAAAAAAAAAAAAAAGTGTTCAGACATCGTGATTCCTGAACTTCATGTTCAGGATGTACGGGATGCCGTTTTTAAACAAACAGTATGGGACATTTTATCCTTATTATCATATTATCCTATGGTCTGTTTGTCTTTCTGTGGACAATTTCTTGATAACCCTTTAACTCAGAAAATTAAAACGGCACAGCTGGACATCTCATGGGTCAAAGATGATATCTGTTGGTTTCAAAGTTGTCCAGCTTGACCTCCCAGTAACATCAAAATATCAAACGTCAAATCCTTTGTTCCCTAGATTGTCTCTATCTGTCCATCCATGTGACAGTCCACAGTACGTTGTCCACAGTGTAACTTCACAAACATTTAGGACAGAAGAAGTCCTCAGAGCATGTCTCCACATAAGATCTTGTTTTTATTACGACCACTTCCACCAAAGAAATCTTGAGTGGATCTGGTTCTGGTACAATCATAAAATGTTTTGGCTCGGCTGGTGGTCATCAACAGGTGAGAGTTTCACCTGATAGCTTTCATGTTCTTTAACTGACCTCTTCGTCCAGTTACACCACGGATGTCGTCATCATCGGTCAAACTGACCTTTGACCCCTCCACCATCATGTACAACCCTAATAGATACACAGATTCAGGACTGTTGTGTGAGGGAATTCATGTTTGGAGGTTTTTATTTTATTTTATTTTTTTTATTAGAATTTGCTTTGGGTTTGTTTCAGATGTAATGGACACAGAGATGAAGAGACAAAGTAGAAAACAAAGGCATAAAAGTGGGAGAAGGGTTAAAAGGGAAAGAAGGTGATAAGAGTAGAGGAGAGAGAGAGGGGTATAAAGAGAACACAAATCATCATTGAAGTCTGCCTCTAGACGTGTGGAGAAAAAAAAAAAGATAAAACCGAGAAACCACAACAAAAAAAAACAACATATACAGTATAATGATACAAATAACATCATTAGAAAGTATTTTATATGGTACATGGTAATACAAGATGTATTTAGTGGCCACCACAACCCAACTGAGTGCGTTTCTGATAAACAGCTGAATCTAAACACCTGTGTGAACATGCTTGTCACTATAATCTTTCTCCATAAGAATGTTCAATAGTGGATGTGGGGACCCACACACCCGCCCCACAGGACATGATGACAACACAGGGAAGACCGGAGCCACAGACACCCAATGGCCCCCAAGCCCGGAGCCCCGGGAGTCCCTCAACAGGGACAACAACACACTCCTGCCCAGAGAGAAGCAGAGGGAAGCCCCGGGCGACCCCCAGCAACCACAATGCAGAAATCTCAGGAGGCTGCAGTGACGAGCCCACAGGCCCCACTGGCAACCTGCTATGCCAGAACAGATCCATCCATGGACACAGAGACCTGAGCGCAGAGGTCATACCACCCCCCAGCAGAGGAACAACAGAGCCAGGGCACCCAGGCCCTGGCAGGTAGCCACCAGGGTGGGCTGGCACACACCAAAGCACCTGGCCCCAGACACTGAAAGCCACCAATGTACTGGTGGGCAGGGGAACCAGCCAACAGAGGGGAGTGTAATGGGGGAAGAAGGCCCCACATTAAATGGGGGGTCCAAGATGATACAGGAGAGAGGACCGCCCAAAACCCAACCTGTCACATAAACAGAAACACACAGACACAATCACAACTCTCACCCTCATTCTCACACACAGACATGCACACCCACTCATCCAACATAAACACCCAAAAATGGACTTTCTACACACACTCATACTCCCAGGTCCAGGTAGCGTCCCACTAGTGGGGCAACCTGTCCCTGGACCCAGTTGGGGTTAAGGGCCTTGCTTAAGGGCCCAGAGTGGGGAAAATGAGGGTGGGGGCAGGTGTGGATGCTTCACCTTTCCCACCCACATTTTGGTGTTATTGGTATGGGGAGTTGACCCGGCGACCTTCCGATCACTGGCCCACCTTCCCTAACCTCTGCACCACCACTCCCACTGACACATAAACCATGGATATAATACAAAAAGTGGTTTAAACCTTCAACCTACATAAATGTAGCAGACTGTGTTAGATGCTAATTGTGACGGGGTAATGTTGTCATAAACATCATAGAGTACGTTGTGAACATCTTAATCAATGCCAGCACTTTTATGTTCTATTACTTACTCTATATATTTCTACCTGTTTTGTGTTTGTCATTTTTCTATCCTTAACATGTGTTTCTATCTTTAGATTCACCTGCACCTACATCTGGACCTACCATTCTGTTTGCTTCTCACTGTCCTCTCAAATCAGCTGGTCAAAGCAGATGGCCGCTTGTCCTGAGCTGGTTCTGCTGGACGTTTCTTCCTGGTAAGAGAGTTTTTCCTTTCCACTGTTGCCTTTGTGCTTGTTCAGGATGGGAGACTGTGATGAAGTGAAGATTCAATGAGTCTGCTGCTTCCTTAGATAGAGAACTTTACTAACTGGCTTTCTATGTGAATGTTTCGTTCAGTGCCCTGAGATGACTTCTGTTGTGAATTGGAGCTATATAAATAAACTGAATTGAAAAATATTATTTGTACTAGCTTTAGCATTTAACATTTATGTCACCAAAATGGGAAAAAAAAATGCCTGATACAAAAAAACCTAGCATTAGCCCTTTTAATGAACACATGAGCTTTTCATAATTAATATTTTTTACAGCCATGAAATGTGGGTAGTCCTGTAACTGTGTGTGATTGTTTGTCAGTCTGTTAGAAAAACCCTTCATCACCTAGTGGAACGGTTTAAAGTCTCAAACTTAACCAAAATGGCAGCCACAGCTAATCAACCATAGTGAATATATATATGGTTGTGATAGATTAGACTTAAAACGTATTGGGACCAGCCTGTGGGAACACTGGTCTGTTTCTGGTCCAGGGTTGCTAAAGCTGCTCAGTCACATTTACAGATATGTTCATGATGGTGTCATTCCCAACATATTTATAGGTGCTAACAAATCAAAATACATCTTTGTTTAATGGTCCAGCTCCCAAAGCAGCGAGCAACGTGCATTTCTTTAAATGTTGTTTTGATGTTTGACTTTTCCAAACAGCTCTTAACCCTTCAGAACAAACAGCTGATGAGACGGGCTGCCTCCACCTGCTCCATGTTGGCCTTCGGGTTCATATGATCACTCGCTGAGGGAGAGAAAATATTACAAATGTGCCATCAATCCATCCTCTTTTACCCACTTCTTCCTTTTTGTGGTCACTGGTTCCCATGTCCAACCATCACTGTGCGAGAGGTGGAAGACACCCTGGACAGGTCTCCAGTCCATCACAGGGACACATAGAGACAAACGAAACGAACAAGCATTCACTCTCTCACTCACATCTAGGGACAATTTAGAGTTACCAATTAGCCTAACATGCATGTTTTTGGTCTGTGGGAGGAAACTGGAGTTCCTGGAGAAAACCCACGCATGCACAAAAAGAATATGTAAACTCAACCCAGGAATGGTCCTGGAATGGCACTGGCGACCTTCTCGCTGAGAGGCAACAGCTCTACCAACTGCGCCACCGTGCCGCCCTAGCTGAGAGTCATCCTCACTGTTTACTTCTAGTTTTAACAGATTGCACACTTTTTTGTTTAACAATTTTGGTGTGCCAGGCAGTAAGCAATAAGAGGTACTTCAAGGAACACAGTTTCATGACTGTATCAGAAAGAAGCTCTTCTCAGAAAAATGGTTCTAGTAACCTTTTTGAAAATGCACACTACATGGAAAATAATCTTCAGATAATTCCTATTCACTCTTACCTTCAATGTATGAATACAAATGGCTGATATACAGGTATATATGCTCTGGTAGTGGAAGCCTTTAAGATCTTGCAGTTACAATCAACATTTCCAAGAATACATACAAAAAATACCAACCAAGGTTCTATGATAATCCTCTTTGCATAAAACCTAAACATTTCTATCCTTGAAAGTCAACAACTTTGCTATAAAATGACTTACTTATGAAATAGTCTTATTTTCCAGTGAAAATGTGTAAAAATAGAAACTTCTGGATGATTGTGATGGACTTCACTACACATTTTTACTCAACAACTGTGCACAAGTTCAAACTGCAAAAAATATAAAACCCTGAAGCAAGTCTTTACTGTTCTTATTTAATGTCCATCCATCATCTGGCAAAGGAACATAAAGCTGTAAAGTCTATTCCTGCTTCAAGGACTTCTCTTTCAGCTGCACGCACATCGGCCAGACCTTTTTAATTGATCCAAGCAGAATCTCGTGATATCTCTTACTGTTCTGCATACATAAGCTTATTATAGGGGGACGCATGCTAAGTAATTTGTTTTTCCTGACTTGCTAATAAACACATTTGCTTTGGGTGCGGCCTGTAGCTTCAGATGAATCCTCCTGCTATGTCGTACAACTCTACACTCCAATTATAGCTGCACACCTCATTATCCTAAGAGGATGTTTAAGCAGAGATGGATTTGGGAAGAAATAAAACTGTTGAAAACAACTAAAAATAATGAATGGAAATGACTGTAAATGTACTTTTAGCCACACAAGATTTTTTGTTTCACAAAACATGCATGTGAAAAGGATCTAGGCTCAAAATGTCAAAAACTAATTAAAAGTACTACTAAATTGTACCTGAAAATTATCCTATTTTGCTACTGGTTATATACACAATTGGATGTTTACAGTAAAGGAAAATAGGAATAAAACCCACAAAGATATTTAACCTATTTGCCCCAATTATACAGGACTTTGCTTATTTAGCTTTTTTAAAACAATACATAGTTATTCTTGACACATATAACCCCGTGGGTTTCTGCCAAGGAAAACTTGATTTTACTAATTGGTAGCAAAGCTGTTAATTGGTGCTGAAAAAAATAAACAAGAAATGATAAATTAGAG
>JAVCKU010000182.1:23645727-23660282 GCA_032273985.1 Hypsolebias coamazonicus
GTGACCCTACTAGGGGCATGAAGCCCCTGACAGCATAGCTCCTAGGATCACTGGGACACTCAAACCCCTCCACCACGCTAAGGAGGCAGCCAGGGAGGAGTCGCACAGTTTCATCACATTATTGACCTGAGGCCATTTTGCCTCTGCTACTACCCCATTCTTCAACACCCATCACCACCTCTGTGTCGTCTGTGTGGACCGAAGTGGCCAGAACATGTTTCAGTTCTGGAGGCGTGTTGTGAAAGACATTTAAAGATATGGGGTGAGGAACTCAATCATCCGGGGGGAGGAGGGGAGTAGAGCCGCTGCTCTTCTGCACTGAAAAGACTCAGCTGAGGTGGTTCATCAGGTTAGGACGCGTCCCTTTCAGGTTTTCTGAACATGTCCCATGGAAGAGACCCCAGAGCAGACCCAAAACTCTCTGGAGAGATTTCATATCAGGAGGAGCTGGGGAGAGGGAGGTCTGAGTTTCTCTCCACGACCTGACCAGGGAACATCATTAGAAGATGGAGATGGAGTTCTGAAGAAGTATTATTTGTAGAAAATGGTTTTCACAGCAGCAAACAGTAGTTTTACGAGGAAAAGTCGTCTGGTGTTTTATAAATGAGGATCTGAGGACTTGTTTTACTTTACCCAACAGGAAAATTGAGTGCAGCTGATCAAAGTTTTCTGAAGTTGTTTTATTTATTGGAATAAACATTCCAGTAGAAATCTTCCTTATTATCATGGTTTTGTTCATCACTAATGTTTGATGAGATTTCAACCAAACCTAAAGTACAAAGTATTTTGTGTAAATGTTCATTTCTGTAACCCATTTGATGAATTATTGTAAAGTTGAAACAAATCATCAGTCGTTCAAAAAGAGGATGTTCAAAAATGGCATTTATTAAAAAAAAAAGGAGAAACGATAAAGGAAACCACCATGCTGCCCTCTGCTCCTTCAACACAAAGGATGTTTATAGAAAATGGCATTGAAAACTGACACGTGTCCCACAAAATAAATAAATACAAACAAAATCCTCTCGGCGTCAGCGAGAGAATTGGACAACCCCCGCTGACGGCTCCACACCAGACTCTGGTTTAACAGAAAATCTGAGAACGTTTAACGTAACGAGGTCACAGAAACACGATGAGGTCACCCTGCTGATCCAAACTCAGACCGACTCCGGCTCAAACACAGAAAATTAAAAACAACAACATTGTTTTTATTTACAAATCGCATCAGCAGCAGCTTTTAGAAGGAACCGAATGGATCCGTCACCGTGGTGTTTTTATACAATCAAGATCTTTGCTGTGAAACATGAAGACGTTAAACGAAGATGATTTCAACCATGAACTGTTTTTTTTTACAACCCTGCCGCTTCTCTCGTTGTGCGGAACCGAAGCCCGGTTTGTGGGGGCGGCCATGTTGTTCCTGAGTGACGGTGGGATGGAGCACGAGATGGATCAACGGATCGGGGCTTCGTCCACAGTAATGAGGGCGTTGCTTCGGTCGGTTGCTGCCATGTGTCCAGCACGTTGAGGTGTAATGTGTTATTTCATGCCTTAAAGAAAGGTCATGTGATGCGGGGGGAAGTGGGCGGGGCTTAACCCCCAACAGCTGGTTCCAAAATCAGTTCCTGCTGGCTTCAAACAGAGGAGGCGAAGACATTTGGTCTGTTATATATCCATGTTTTGGGACCAGATTCAGGAGCTTTAAGCCCCGCCTACTTCCCCACCAGAACCAAATTTTGGTGTCACATGACGCCACCCCCCCCCCGCATCCAACCATGAAATAATTAATTACAAGTAAACTTGTTAAGAACCACCTTAAAAAAGATTTGAGGTGGTTTTTTTTTTTTTAGAATTGTATTTTATTTTACAATGTTATTTTTGTTTACGTGAAGGGGGCGGGACTTAACAACTGTCCCGTTCCAGCTTCAACTTCCAGGTTTTGGTCAGATGTCTACAGATACAGTTTGTGGGTGAAACCCAGAAGTCAACTTCTTTTTTAAACTCTAAAAGTTTTTTTTCTTTGTACCTTTTATATTTTAGTTTTTGCTAGCTTGATCTTGGCAGAAAAATGTTCCTTTAATATCATAAATGACAAGCTGAACATTTAGCCTTTAACTACAGCGCTGGTAGGCTGAGCGTTAGCTTCAACGAGTGAATGTTTGTCTCAAACAAACAAGCTTCATTTTTTTTAACAATAGTGAGGCATTCGGGTCAGAACCTGGATATGCATTACAACTAGAGATAGGACCGGAAGGCCGAAGCTGAAGCCTGCAGTACAATATTTAAGCTCCGCCCCTCCGTGTTAACAAACGGGACGTTTTCTCGACTAAAAAACAAAATCAGGCCTAGTTTTTTTTCGATTCCCGAAGCTTTAATTTTATTTTTTTTTTTTTTTTTGCTGCATGTTCAAGCACCTATTCTGTCTCATGTTTAGCTTTAATTAATTTTTAAAAAGCGTCATATTAGTCTGCCATTGACGGCGTAACGTAGTGACATACTGAGGGTACGGCCCCGCAGACACTGGCTCCAACAACACCTGAAAGACACTTGCTGGCTTCAGTTCTGAACAACAGAGAAGGCGGAGGCGCTTCATCCGTCTTTAACACCGTGGAAGTGAAGTTACTGTGGTTGAAAGAACTTGTAGTTAAAGCACGACCTTTTGTCTGACGCCATAAAATGGTTGTGTTTGGATTAAACGCAACAAATAAAACAAACGGATTAGTGAAATTATTCCAGATTACCGAGCTGTTTCCACACGTCAGTCACGACGTTGGCATGAATCATTTGACGCCTGTTTGGTTTAAAGGTGCTCATTGTTGGTCGTAAAGACCAAAGTAAAAAACAAAACCTGCAGATTTTTTTTTACATAATAATGGTTGACGTGTCCTTTACAGTAAAAATTTGTGCGCAGAATTTGTGAACGACTGCCAGGTGATCTTTTACCTTCGAAAACAGCCGAAGTGACTGAAAACAGGTCGACGACGCTGCGAGGTTCATGATTCGAACCCAGACGTCGATGCGTTGGTGTAGCGGTACATCGGCTCAGACCTGTCAGGTAAATTACTGACGGAAGGGCTTTGTTTACATCGAGCGCGTACCCGCGTTTCAGAACTAATATCAGGAAAACAAACAGAGGAGTCAAAACGAACCGTTTCAGTTCAAGCTGACACGGTTTTTGTTTTAATTCATAGTTTTCAATGAGTACCTTGAAATCACTAGAAAAAACGATTTAAAAATTAAAAACCGTGAGACAGGAAGTGTGAATCCTTTGACTGGAAATCTGCCGTGCAGAACCACGGAACAAGGAGGTCCAGACATAAAGAATAAAACTGTTCTAGTTAACGCTTAGGATCAAATTCAAATTTTAAAAGGACCTAAGATTCTTCAGCCTGCAGCGGCGGCGCCACACGATGAAGTTCTGCTCATCCAGAACCGGCGGCACAGACAGATTAAAGCAAACACTTTGTTTTTTATCGTCTCCATGCTGGTTGGATTCAAAGGGGCAGGACGTGCAGCAGGCGTGGATCTAAAGGACGAGTCGACTGACTCAACGCTGAACGGGCTTCGGTTCTGAGGAACCAGAGTCTCATCGGAGCAGCTGAGGTTCTAATGAGGCTGCGCCAGCTGACGGCGTCTTTATCGTGTGTTCTTGAGCCCAAACAGCAGATCTGCCTCGAACGCACGGCGCCGTCAGACGCTGAACGACTCGGTGGATAAACGTCCCGCGTCCTCGGCGGCCGGGAAACGATCGGGTCGGTTTAATTTGACGATGGAAATCTTCGTCTCTTTGTTTCATGCGAAGACTTAAAGAACATTCCCCGCACGGTTTGAAAGGTTTTTGGAGAGCGGACGTTTTTACAAACGCTCGTTTCACAGCTTCATGTTGGTCACGCCACGTGAACACACCTGCACTACATCAGGCGATTTGAACTCTTTAACGTGCAATAAACAAACAAACAAAAACAAACAAACACCATAAATTCACATGAAATCTATCTGAGCTCATATCGTGCAGATTTTCAGTCGGTTCTCTTCGGATTTACTCACAGAACTCCTTCCAGAGTTGTTCAGACTTAAATCCAAGGTGAACAAAAGGAGACCAGGTCGTCTGGATTCTTATAGTCACAGATTTTGCCGCTCTTTAAATCAGAGGAGTAAAACACAACAAAGACAGAAAACATTCCAAAACAAAAGTCAGCGTCTCGTCGGGTCAGTTCAGAACAAAGCAGGCGAGTTCAAATCAAATCAAATCAAATATTGCACGTTTCGGTGTAAGTCTACAGATGGGTGGTCATCATATAAATAACAACAACCAAACATACCAGAATAATATTTGTAACGCTAATAAAAACAGTTTGGACTAAACTCCTCCTCCGTCGGACGGTTTACCACTGCTGCCAGCTGAAGTCGTCGTTGGACCCGAAGACCAGGAAGAAGCCCAGGATGGTCCCGAAGATGACTATGTTGCCCGTTAGCACGAGCGCACACGCCCCCCAGGCGATCTGCGAACAAACCGTTCAGGTTAACGGACGTTGAATTCATCAGGACAAACTCAACAAGTCGGGTTTATCACCCTGTTGTTGCTTTAATGTTTCAAAACTGTCGAATTTAAAACGATAAAAATCACGCCAGAGTTTTAAACGTGTCACAAACTTCAACTTTGTGACGTGAGAGACTTTCAGCTTCTGGCAAATCAGATTTTAAAACTAAATCTGTAAAACTGACTGAGACTAACAGACACTTTCTTTTTTTTCTTTTAAATTTTAATTTATACTCCAGGAGAAGTAAAAACATCTGCTCTCGGTGATGGAGCTGGGTGAAGAAAATGACGCTCAGAGAACCTGCTCTGGTCCTGGCAGAACTCTTTGTCTCGCAGGTGACTCATCAGAACTTTGAGGGTGTTCTGACGTGCACAGAACTCATTTTGCTCCAACTACTCGTCTTGCCTGAGGTGGAGGAGGTCGAGTATCTGGGAGTCTTGTTATGCAGATGATGTGGTTCTGTTGGCGTCATCGGGCCAAGACCTTCAGCACTGAGATGGTTTGCATCTGAAGGTATATCAGCTGGGAAGAGAACGAGCTCCTCTAAGTCCAGGGCCATGGTTCTCAACTGGAAACGAGTGGACTGATCCCTCTAGTTCTGGGGAGGTCCCTCAGCTGGAGGAGTTCAGGGATCTGGGTGGTTCCCGAGTGATGGTAGGATGGAGCGGGACGCAGGAGCTGGATCGATGGATCGGGACCTCGTCCTCAGTAATGTCAGTCGTGGTGAAGAAAGAATTAAAAAGAAAGCAAAGTTCTGGACTTACTGCTCTGTCTACGTTCCATCCCTCACCTGTGGTCATGAGGTTTGGATCAGGACTGAAAGAACCAGATCCTGGATGCAAGTGGCTGAGTTAAGCTTCCTTTGTAGGGTGGATGGACTCAGCCTTAGAGAGAGGGTGAGGAGCTCCATCATCCAGGGGACCGAGCCGCTGCTCCTTCACATCAAAAGAAGTCAGTTCAGGTGGTTCAGGCATCTGATTAGGTTGTCTCCTGGACCCCTTTGGTGGTTTCCAGGAATGTCCCAGTGAGTGGAGACCCCAGTGTGTATCTTCCCTGGCCTGGGAACTCTGTGGTATCCTCCAGGAGGAGCTGGAGAGGGTCAGTAGGGAGAGGGAGGTCCAAGTTTCTCTCTTGGACCTGTTGCCTCCACGACTCGACTCAAAATAAGCGGTAGAAGACGGAGACGCTCCGCTGAGGAGCAGCTGGCCGAGGCTGTTAGAAAATACAACCGTCTTTACAAGGTTTCTGCAAAACATTTAAAACCCCGGTGGGAGGGGCTTCCTAGGACTGCGCCACGGTTTCTCGTGGAGTATAAAATGCGTGTGCCGAATCTCTTTCTTATCTTATTACTGTTCTTCTTTTACATTTTTGTTGGATTTAACTGGGACCCTGTGAACACAACTTTGTTCCACCACATGTACTACCTGTGGTGTGAATGACAAAGAAACTCTGACTCTGAAAAGAACGACGTGAGCAAGAACAAATTTCTTAACGTCTTGCGAAGTATCAACAAGCCTTTGATCAGTTGTAGAAGCAAGTTTCATTAAAATGCATCCGGTGGTTAATGAGATATTTTGCTAACAGACTGACAGCAAATAGTTGACACTCAAAATTAGTGTTTAAGATCAGTCTCAGCTACTACCAGACCAAAATGTAGCTCAATTTCTGTTAAACCCACTCAAATGTGTTTTAGTAACAGCTGGCTGTGGCAGTTTCACATCTGTGTAAATATTTACCAGTAAAAACAGTTTTCACGCTCAGTAAATTAAAATAAACGCCTCAGTCAACCTCAGCTTCGGTCACTTACAACTTGGGCTCTGGCGAAGACGATGGGCAGGCCGAAGGCTGAGATGACGATGCCCGTCGTGAGGAAGATGGCCAGCTCTTTGCAGGCGTTGCTGGAGGAGTCTGTGTCGTCCACCACCCTCCGGGAGACGCAGTACGGGATGGGGGACAGGATGTAGAAGAAGAGGAGGAACAAAGGCCAGTATTTGCTGCAGAGCGAGGAAGAAACGGGACAAAGGAGGGAGAGGTCAACACTCACTTCCTGTGACGTGCAGCGAAGAGAAGACTCCCATTCATTCAGAAAAAAGGCTACGATCATCCTAATCTACCACCTGACTTCTCATGGATTCAGCCAAGTGTTTACTTTGAGTGCATACCTGCATTTCAGAACAATATCAATAAAACTGGAACCGTACTGGAGTAAGTAAGCTCCTTTGAACGGCACCAGTTGGAACAGTTCAGAAAAACATTTTTAGGCTTGGTTTCATAGTTTGTCATGAGAAGTTGATTTACTGGAGAGCTAAAAGAACTGGTTATTTTTTGGACAAACTCGTTCAGCTTCAGTGATTCGAGGATCGGTTTTGGTTGTTTCCCTGCTCCATCACACCCGAATCGACGGTTAAATCACGTCTTCGTGTTCTGCAGGTGTCTGTTAATCACTCATTGATTCAAACCAGGAGCGCTGGAGCAGAGAAACATCTACCACATGCAGGAAAGTGGTCCTCCAGGACCAGGAGTGGACACCTCTGCTCTATATAAACTAAAAGTGGGCAGCACAGAGGTGAAGTGGTTGCTTCTCGGAGAGAAGGTCACAGGTTCGTCTCTTGGCTAGGGGGCTTTCTGGGTGGAGTTTGCACGTTCTCCTCGTGCATGGATGGGTTTTCTCCGAGTACTCTGGTCTCTTTCCACACACCAAAAACACACGTAGGTTAGGTTCACTGTGCACTGTAAGGTCCTTAGCTGTGAGTAGTGTGAATGGTTTGTCTACTTATGATGGACTGGAGACATGTCCGGGGTGTCCCCCGCCTCTCACACATTGACTTCTGCACATGGACATACGGATGAACCAAAAGTTCCACTTGTAAACTATATTTAATCTTTTAATAAACTCCATTTGAGCAGCTTTTACACAGTTCTTTTACTTTCTAGAAATTACAGAGGGTAATAATCATGGTCTTCCATACTTATCCTGGAAAATACTACATCCAGGACTCTTCCATTAATCCCAGATCTTTCCAACACATTAGTGACGGATTTCAGAACAAACCTGGTACCCCAGATTTCAACTATTAGTGTCTCATAAAATCTTTGTGGCTGGACAGGGACTCCCTGCTCCCCCTGACAGGTGTGGAGCTGGTACTCACTCATACACAGGTAGGGCACATCCGAGCATGAGGAACATGAGGCCGATGGCTCCTCCGAAGGAGAGGCTGATGAGAGCTGGAAAACAGGCAGAGAGTGGAGGAAAGAGGGGGTCAGGTCGTCACCAACAGCCTCCTGACAGCAGAGCCTTCTCATGTGATGGACCCGCTGCCTTCACGTCCAACAAACACGTAGCTGCGGGTGAACCACCGTTAATCCGAGCGGATCAGTTAGCGTCAGGAGCTGCTCCGTTCAGGAGCCTAACGTCACATATCACGGTAATAACTCAGTTAGTACACCTTCAATACGCCTCAACTGGTAGAGAAATGATCAAACCTGAATGTTGTATCTCTGTGAAAACAATGCGGGTTGTTGAGCTAGCTTCTACCTTAACGAGCCGTGTGGCTAACCCGTTAGCTCGGTGTTTTTATTTTATTGACAACCGTGTCTCGTACGCATTTTAATCCGGTTACATAATCTGAGCCGAAATCTAAACAAAAATTAACAGAAATTGTACCTTTAATCCCGGCCATTCTCCTGGAGAAAAGCCCGACACACTACCCTGATGGACGACAACAGCACCGCCTCCTCCTCCGATGATTTCCGACCATGCTGCATTAAAGTACTACTACAAGTAATCGGAATTACGAGATGTCTCGCAAAATTACTTTTGTTTTGAAAGTTTGGAGCACAGAAAAATAAGAAAAATCAGCCCACAAGAGCTTAAAATTTCCTTAATGTCTCGTTTTATAAAATTTTATTTCGATTTTAATTTTTGCCAGTTTCTTTTCCTTCAAGCTTCGTGCACTGGTACTGATGTTGGCGGTTTTAAGATCAGCACAGAACGGCTCCGATTTTGAATGTTGCCTGTGAACGCGTTTTCGTAATGCGTCAGTTTTAAATGAAAGAAAAAAAAATAAATAAGTGGATTCAATTTTAAAACTACACGGGGGGGGGGTGGGGGGTAATAGACACAAATGCTGTATTTTTGTTGTGCCTTTTTTTTTTTTTTAAATAACGGTTGTTGTTTTTAACCCGGAAGTTAATGTCATCAACTTCCGCCGACCGTTTGGTTCATTTCAGCTGACATGGCGAGCGGAGGAGTCTCCGTGGCTTCGCTGTGGACTGAAGTGAACCGCTGCGGACAGAATGGAGACTACACACGGGCTCTGAAAGTTCTTGGTAAAAGTAAGTGTCGGAGCCGTCATGTCGAAGGCCTTAAAACAGGATTATAAGGGCCCGACATGGCGGCGAAGAGCCGGTGAGCTAACAGCTGCAGCCAGCTGTTAGCATGAGGCTAAGCTAACCTCCGTTAGCAACTGTAAAAACAACTATTTAAGCTTTCACTACCAACTGTTTTAAAGCGTCCTGTTTGCATGAATAAAGTTAGTGGGCCAGCTGTATTGTGTATGTTTTTAAGGTGATTATTGAGTTATATTTGATTCATAAAGTCGTTATGTGATTAACTGACGTGTCCATAGCCTGCTGCGACTGGCTTCAGTTTTATTATTGTTGTCCTGCTAATTAGCATGTGTAGTTAGCGTTTGAGTTTTACTTGGAGTTATTGAGTCTAATGTATATATTTTTTCTTTCTGTCGCAGTTCTGCAAGATAACAGGGACGATGTGACGGCCCTTCACTGTAAAATAGTTTGCCTTATTCAGAATGGGAGCTTCAAAGAGGCGTTGAATGTCATGAACACCTACTCTAAATTGCTTGGCAGGTAAACGGCCTTCACTCACCTGTGGTCATTACAGAGGACACAGCAAAAAAAATTGTGAATGTTACTTTTAGGGCACAATGCTTCAAAAGGTTCAAGACTAAAAAAATAGTTAATAATCAGTGTAGTCATTACAATATACAAACTTCAATACACTTCAATACACTAAAACTCCTGTTGCGCTGTGGACCTTCTAAAAAATTCACAATTCATCCCAGAGCAGTTCAAATGGGTCTTTAGAGTAATTTGTTGAGCCGTCAGGTCATTTCATACCAGGAGCAAACTGGTGTTGCACACAGAAATATTTCAGATTATTAACAGTTGTGTTGTGATTTCAGTTTGGAGAAGAAAAAGTTTTGATGAGGTTACTTGTGCTGACTTCGAAGGCATTTGTCTAAAGGCTGGTTTATAGTTATGAAGTACTGAACTCGCATTTCACTGATGTGGGTGCGTGATGAAAATTGTGTGATTTTCTACTCCACCAGATCTTCTTCCTTCAATTACTCCATCGTCAACTAAATCAACGTCCACTCTGAAAAAAGACGCTGTCTGTGTTGATTATGACACTGACACTGATTCTTCAGGAGTTCTCCCTCGTGGTTTCTCTTTGAGTATGAACAGTCTGTTAGAAAAAGACTGAAAGATCATTGTCTTAAGACTGATTTATATTTTTATTCTCGCTGATGCTGCTGCAAGACAAACATTTTATAGATTCCTTCTGTTACTGCCCGCTGATGCCCTGACTTGTGCATTGCCCCCAGTCAGAACTTGTCTCGCAGACTGATGCATGTTTTATGAAAGATCAGAGTGAGGTCAGCTAGCTCTTGGTTTTGTGTGTCCAGCATGAGTTGCGGCTGTGACAGCAGCTCCTGTTTTTTGGTGTTTTTGTTAATAAAGGCTCTTAACGAGTGCAATGCCAGCTGTGGCTTCCTTTAAAAAAAAGTATTTTTTTTTTTGCATGCTGAGGGGCATTACAACAAGCTTAGCTATGCATGTGACGTGTGCTGCCGTTGGAGGACAGGGAGGAATTGTGATCTATCCCTGCATCTTCTCCTTGATTATGAATGCTTCATCAGACAAAGACGTCTGAAACTACGAAACGAGATCTCCGTCTCATGACTTGTGAACATATAAGTCCACTTTTAAAGCCTTGTGAAGTAAACCAGACCTTAAGGATGGAGTGAGACGGGTTATAATCTATGTTCAAGTGATCCATGGGCATTCTGAATTGTCTTTAAATGTCAAAGTCAATTTTTAGTCACTTAAAAACAATCCGTGGAGTAGTTGCTGCTCTGTGCTGTTTGTCAAAGTCCATTTGCCGTAGCTGCAGTAGTAGAGATGGTGCAGTGAAGGGCGGATGTTTGATTCCAACAGCAGTCATGTGTCAAAGTGTCCCTGGGCAAGACGCTGAACGCCTCATTGTGTCCCATCAGTGTATGAATGGCATTTAAAGCACTGGTTAGACTCTGTTCTCTGCAGATATGTGGTAGAGTGCTGTCCTGAGGGCATTGATTGTGTTGTAAAGTACTTTTAGTGGCCTGGTTGCATGAAAAGACACTTTACATTAAAGGTCCCAGCGTATTCCATCTGAAGCTACACTGTCGACTTGTGGTCACATGGTTGTGGGACGTTTGTTTTCGGGGACACCTTTCGTCGTCCACGAGACTCACGGCGTAGACCTCCTGGGAAGCCCCTCCCCCTGCAGTATACATCACAGCATGGGTTTCTTCTCGCCAGAGTCTCCACTCCGTCCCTGCATCCACCATTTGGCCACAAAACAACCATGAAGAAAGCGCCTCAGTTTTCAGCAGACTGACCGTACATGATGTGCGCACGATCTCCATCCAGGAGTTTTTGTCCATTTGACAATTTTAGTGTGTTTGAAGAGTCGTACAGCTGAATGTCTGAGACCATTTCCGTATTGATGAACACGCCCACAAACTTCTGACCAATCTTACAATCTTTGGCGCAAACGCCTGTGAGCAAAAGTTCAGGTCGGGCCTTGTGTTGAGAAGCTGCTCTGAGAAGAAAATGACAATGAGAACAGATTTCGCCACTTTGGATGGAGTATGCAGGGCCCTTTAGTGTTTTCACATCTTTTATAGCTGTTCTTGGCTGAATCCTGAATAATATACAGTGTGTTCGTAAATAATAGCTGAAGTTATTACAACATAACCTTTATAAATCCCAAAACAGCTGAAACATCAAACATTTCGTTGTGATTTAAGAGAATGTTTTACTGTAAGTTATTACACCGTGTCACTTTGGTGTGGGATGGTCATTTTTGAAGACGTCTGTTATTTTAAAACTGTTTTTGACGGAACATGACATCTGGTTCCTTCAACCTGTTCTGTTCAGAAGGAATCGTTTTAAAATCGACTAGTTTCAGCAACCTGATGTAAATTTTATGTACGGTAGTTTAAAAATCCATAATATATTTGCTTGAATCATAGTTTTTTTTTATGTTTGAGTTGTTTTAGATTAACTTTGAGGAATGCTCTGTTCTGTGTAGCCTTAAATCAACTATAAACAATTTTATCCCTAATTCTTCAACCTGAGATCGTTCTGACTTCTGTCTACTGCAGGTAGGATACTTACTGATGAACCTGTGGTTGACATATGGCTGTTTTTTTTTTTTTTTCCTCCTCCTCAGTGAGGTTGTGTTCGAGAAGGCGTACTGCGAGTACCGGCTGAACAGAGTGGAAAGTTCCCTGAAGACCATTGAAAGTGCTCCTGAACAGACGGACAAGCTGAAGGAACTTTACGGCCAAGTGGTGAGGCTGGTGGACAATCATGATGCTGCACGTTGTTCTGGAGATTGTACAGTTTTAAAATTTAGTCTAAAATTTGATGCAGTTACAGATCACAAGCAGTGCTGAAAGGATTGCCTTCACCTTAGCTTAAAACAAGCGTGTGTTTGTTATGATGCCACATAATTCTTATATTGTGATTTATCAATTCAAATTAGTGATGGCCAAATGAAGCAATAAAGCAGTATTGAACCACTTTGCCAATTGTAGTGAACTTGGGTTCATTCATTCAAATGTTCATTTCAGTGACATGTAGTGGTGAAATAGACAACAAACACTGTTTAATACTGTATACTGTTTCACTGTATGTTCAGCTGATCCAGTAGATATGTTGACTAGTATCTGGGATTGAGAGAGGGTTTGCTTTAAAAAACTGTAGGTGCAGGGAAAGTGGGTTGTGCTTGTGTAGCTCAAGACAGTCATGAAATTTGGGGATGGGAATTCAGAGGTTTTTATTTAGGAATAAGAGTTTTTCCACTGTTTTTGGACTCAGGTGATTTCTTTTTTGCTGACAACTTCTCCAGCTTTTGAAAAAACACGTTCACAAGGAACAGATGAGGCTGGTATGCTGGTAGGCTGTGCTCATTCCAGTAGGCCAGCGGATCCTCTGATCTTTGCAAAGGAGGATCAGACAAGTGTCTCTGAACTTCAACTGTGGCATCCGATGTATGATTTCTGTCAGCTCTTGCCGTTTTAGCATCTCAATCAAAACTTAACCAAAGGTTGGAAGCTGAAAGAAAAATAAAGATTTGACTGTCATGAACATGGACAAGTTTCTGTGTGTGTTCACAATTACCAACTTACAAATGTCTGTGGAGGATGGATTTTGTGTGTTTGTTGCTGGTTGAGGTGAATGATCATCTGATGAAGTCTCCACTCGTGTGTGCTTCACCACTGCTGCACATTCAGCTGTAAGTTTCCGTGCCGCATTTTGGGCCTTTTCTGGACTGTAAAATCCCATCGCTTTAAATCTTGGATCCAGCAGTGTGGCAAGTGACAGGACAGTTGAGCTCTCGAGGTTGTCAAACATTTTTTTGAGAGTTGCAATGATATTACGTCCAAGAAGTATTGCTGTTACATTTGTGGTTCTCAGTATTACTTCCCAGGCTGCTTGAAATAACATCTTTACAAGTGGAATCACTATTGAACCTGACACTCTGTTCTCCTGAGACAGTTCCACATTTGCTGCATAGAATGGGGAGAGCACTTGGAGACATGCTGCAGATGTTTCATATTCCTCAGAAGAGAGAGGATGAACATCTGTCTTAAGCGATGTCAGAGCTGCCCCGACTGCCTCTCGTTGTACAATCGCTGCAGCATCAAGAAGGTGCCATTCCAGCGCGTGTCCACCTCCTGAATTTGCTTCATCACAGCACAGTTCTTTTGCTGTTGCACATGTTTCAGTTTTTCTTTTCCAGTAGTGCTTGACCTAAAATAAGTCACCACTTTCAGTGCCTTTGTGCGCAGATCTTCTAGGCCAGGCGTTTGATCCAGGGATTTTTTACCACCAAATTTAAAGCATGTGCAATGCAAACAACATGTCGCATGGCTAGTTTTTTGCAGTGGAGACCATGTTTGCAGCATCATCAGCCACCAGACATTGAACCTTCCCCTCAAGTCCCCACTCCACCATCAGTGACCTCTTAGCAGCTGCAATGTTTTCAGCACGGTGGTCTTGGGGGAAAGGCAGCACTCCTAAAAGTAAAGTGGCCATCTTCATATTATCCAGGACAAAATGACAAGTTACTGCCAGACAAGCATCCATGTTCGTGGAGGTCCACATATCAGAGGTCAGGCTCACTCCCTCCATGCTCATCAGTTGAGCCTTGGCTTTGGTCTTCTCCTCCTCATATTTCTCCTCCACCATCTTCTTCAGAGCCTGTGTGGAAAGCAGAGTGTATGTGGGGTCAAGCTTCCCCACAAACTCTTTGAAGCCTGGATCATCCACAGCAGTGAAAGGCTGAGAGTCCTTCACCAGCATCATTACCAGAGCTTCATCCAGCTCCTGCTTTTGGTCCACGAAGACAGAATCAGACAAATAAAACTGTTATGTGACATCATGTTACTGTACCATTTTTAGTGGTGTGTAGAATTGTGTGGATAAACAAATATATTGATAAACAAATATACTGATAAACAAATATACTGATAAACATATCTGTATATTGATAAACATATATATTGAACATAACCTAACATGAACAGTGTTCTCCTGCTTGTTTTCATGCTTAGCTCTGTAGTGTCTAAGCATCGAGGATGTATTGTTGTACGCCAGTTGCATGGAACAATACAAGCACTGGACCTGTATGAACAGTAATAATCAAACAAGAAAACAAACTGTCAG
>JAVCKU010000182.1:23689549-23701010 GCA_032273985.1 Hypsolebias coamazonicus
TCATGTAAAATGTAGTGCAGTAAAAGTAAAAGTACCCACATTTAATTCTACTTAAGTAAAGTACAGATACATGAAAAATGTACTTAAGTACAGGAAAAAAGTATTTGTACTTAGTTACATCCCACCACTGTCAGTCAGTATTTTGCAATGCATTGTGGTCTGGATGTTTTCATATCCACTTTTGGTTCCAAGGGTCCAGAGTACCACAGATTTACAAGGCTCTATTTTTACTGTACTGGGAGGAGTTGAACAGCCTGATGGCTTGAGGGACAAAGGACTTCCTGAATCTGTCCGTGGAGCAGGGGACAGCAGTCTACCACTGAAGGAGCTCCTCTGCTTCACGATGGCACCATGCAGAGGATGGTCAGCATCGTCCATGATGGACAGCAGCTCACTGAGGACCCTTTTCTCTGCCACTGATGTAAGGGACTCCAGCTCTGTTCCCAGTACAGAACCAGCTTTCTTCACCAGCCTGTCCAGTTGCCCTGCATCTCCTCTTGATGCTGCCTCCCCAACAGAAGCACAGAAGAGGACATGGCAACCACAGACTGGTAGAACATCAGCACTAGTTTCCTGCAGATACTGAAGGACCCAAGCCTCCTCAGGATTCAGAGCCTGCTCTGAGCCTTCCTGTAGAGGGAGTCCATGTTCACTGACCAGTCCAGCCTGACATCCAGTTGTTTGCCCAGATGTTTGTAGGTCCCAACATTTGCGTGGATTAGTTCTTCTTGTGCATAAAGACAGAAAATCCTTAGAGCTTTGATGTTAACGTTCTCCTGCATCTTTCACCTCCTGTGCTGTTGAAATTCATACAGATTGTCTTTGTGAATAACTGGAAACGTCAGGTGTTATATTTCTGAACTGGATCATGAGCAGAACAGATCCTGAGCAGCAGATCTGATTTAATGAAATATTCGCAGAGTGCTGATCAACCTCCAGCTGTGGACTGAGTGACAGGTTAGTCTGCAGCTTGTGGCTTTCATGTCGGCTCAGAGCCCCGCAGGAGCGCCGTGCCCGGCTCCTCACGGGTTCTGCTGCTCATATTAAAGCTGAGTCTGGATCATCAGGCTCCAGAGACCCTGGAGGTGGCTCCTCATCCGGAGCTCAGCCTGAAGCTTTCAGCTCATTAGTTCAGACAACAGCATCCATTATTAACTGAACCCTCTGGAGATCATTTCTCCATTCTCCACGTTCCTGCTGGACCTGCTGATGCTTTTAACACCAAAGCATTCACTCAAAATGGACCAGGTTCTGTTGTTTCAGAACTGACTCTGTCTTCACCTGAACATCCATCATGTCTGATCGTCACAGATTTAAGGTCTTGGTGCAAAATGTTTGCATTTTTTGTTTCTGATGCAATTTTTAAAAACATCATCCATCAACGACGACGACAACACGTTTCTACACTGAGTCTGCTGCGTTTTGCTTGTGCACCTGTTAGATGTTTCTTTATCTGTCTGGGAATGTGGTGTCAAGGTCGCTTTAAATCTGAGCCCACATCCTGAGCTGGTCTCAGTCCAGGTTCAGGCTGGACCAGTAAAAGGTGGATGGATTATAATTTCCTTCTTGTCATGGAAGGTTTTGTCTCAAGAAAAGGAGCTCAAATAACTTGGGGTCTTGTTGGAGATGGACCAAAGGATCAAGGATTCCTCTGTAGTAATGATGGTGTTGTTCCAGTCTGTCACGGTGAAGAAAGACATGAACCTGATGACACAGTTCTCAATTAGTGGTCCATCTACGTTCCAACCCTTGCTCACACTCGTGCATTGTAGCATGACTGAAACTGTCATGACTGCGACTATAGCCAGATACAAGAACTGATGAGAACAGAGACCAGGACTCAGAATGAACTTAGTGTTTATTTACAAGTGATGAATCATGCAACAAGCCAGGGAGGAGACTGGAACCCTGAAGAGCAAAAACATGATTAGCATTCTTGTAGTCAAGGGTGATAATGTTGTTGCTGATCTTTCTTACGATGGAGGTCGGGGTCAGACGTGAGGAGGGATGACCCAGATGTTTCCAGAAGAAGAGTATTAGGCATTAGGTAAGTGGTAGGAAGGTATGGAGGCAGCTGAAGAGGCACAAAGGAGCTTGAGGTTCACAGGGGAGGATTCAGGAAACAGGAGAACATCAAAGGTTAATCACTGGAGGCACGTAGAGAATACAAATCATTAATATTTAGTTTAAAATATGAGTAAAAGGCTAGAACAAGACCACTGTTGGCAGGCAGTGCTCCGGCACTGGTTGGATGTCCTCTGCAACTTTTTATGCTCTTCATGCTCATCAAGTCAATGATCCACAGGTGCTGCTGATTGGTCTGGTTGTGGTGCAGGAGCTGGCAGAGCAGAACTCCACAGGAAAAAAAAAAATCTGGATCGAGGCTGCTGAAACGAGGCCCGTCCACGAAGAGCCAGATGTTGAGGTGCTGTGATTCAGGGGGTGGGGGGAATTCTCTGCTCTGAAAAGAGCCAGCTGAAGTGGGTCAGACATCAGATTATGATGTCTTTTGGACCTCCTACCTCTGAGGGGTTTTAGGTTTTAGGAGAGCCTTCGGCAGATTCAGAACTTGCTGGATAGATTAAATGTCTTCTGTGGAACACCTCTGGTTCACCTGGTACCTCTGCAGTCCAACCATAAAGACAGACAGAAAAGATGGAGCAACATTAAGGAGATGAAAAATTTGAGCTCATTCAGGAATACTTTGAATCAAAGTTGTCCATGACACTGAATTTCTTTAGATTTTCAGTCTTTCATTTCTAATGACATTAACGTTTCTGATAGTGATGGCCAAATGAAGCAATAAAGCTGTATTGAACCACTTTGCCAGTTGTATTGAACTTGGATTCATTCATTCAAAGGTTCATTTCAGTGACATCTAGTGGTGAAACAGACAACACACACTGTTTTGTATACTGTTTTACTGTATGTTCAGCTGATTCAGTAGATCTGTTGACTATTGAGAGAGGGTGTGCTTTAGAAAACTGTAGGTGCAGGGGAGGTGGGTTGTGCTTGTGTAACTCAGACTGTCATGAAATCTGGGGATGGGAATTCAGAGGTTTTTTATTTAGGAATAAGAGTTTTTCCACAGTATTTGGACTCAGGCAATTTCTTTTTTTGCTGACAACTTCTCCAGCTTTTGAAAAAAAAAAACATGTTCACAAGGAACAGATGAGGCTGGTATGCATAAATATTGTTTAGCCAACAAGAACAAATGGGGATAAACATTTCTGTGACCATTCCAGTAGGCCAGAGGATCCTCTGATCTTTGCAAAGGAGGATCAGACAAGTATCTCTGAACTTCATCTGTGGCATCCACCGATGTATGATTCCTGTGAGCTCCTGCCATTGTAGCATCTTGATCCAAACTTGACCAAAGGTTGGAAGCTGAAAGAATAAACAAAGATTTGACAGTCATGAACACATGACGTGTGCTGCATAAAGCATAAAGCAGCACACGTCATGTGCACATAAATTATGTGCAATGAAGGAAATAAGATGCAGGTTAGTGCTTTGAAGGACTTGAAATGTTGCTACACGTCGCTAATTGGGTGCAGACGGTTTGTAAACAAGAGGCTCGCATAACAAAATATCTCTATAACAATAATAATAATACAGTACATATATATTTTATTTAAAAGCACCTTTCAGGACACTCAAGGCCACTACAGCTAAAAAAACATCATACAGTAGAAGAAAAGATAACGAGTTAAAATTTCAAAAAATTCAAACATAAACTGTCAGGGGACTTTATATAAAGGTCATGGATGTTTTCACTTACTAATGTTAAATTAACGTTGAACCACATATGTGAGTTAGATCCGTTTTGACTGAACATAGAGGAGACTGAAGGAGCACGGAGCCGGCGCACCTGATAAACTCCAAGGCCTCTGAGCTGGAAAGCAGAGGGTGTTTTGACATCGTCTTTGTCTTATAAGCTTATAAATAAATGCTTCTTTAAACTGTGGTGGGCAGACCTCGTGACCAGAGCTTCGATGTAACATCTGTGTAAGCCTGTTCTGTTCTTGTGGTCGGGTTCATCGTCGGATCGATCACTAATTCATGAGATGAACAACTTTTAAGTGCTAAGTGCCGTTTCCTCCTTTCTGTTCTGATGATTTGTGTCCAGCTGTACAGACTGGAGCGCTACGAGGACTGCAGGTCCGTCTACACAGACCTGATCAGGAACTCTCAGGACGAGTACGAGGAGGAGAGGAAGACCAACCTGGCTGCTGCCGTGGCCGCCATGAGTCAGTGGGAGAAGGCGCAGATGGTAAGTCGTCGCCACGCCGGTCGTTTCTGTTCGCCTTCGACTAAAACAGTTGTTTTGTCTCCGCAGGAGGATCTCAGTCTTCCAGAGTCGACGTACGAGCTGTGCTACAACACCGCCTGCGCTCTGATCGGTCAGGGACAGCTGACAGAGGCTTTCAACAAACTACGGCAAGCAGAAGGTGGGGGGTCACACGCAGGCGGCTGCTGACTCCATTTTCAGTTCTTCGAACTTGTTTGACCCGTTCTGTTTTCTCTGCAGAGCTTTGCAGAGTTTCAATGGCAGAGGATTCTGTAAGTACCCATTTCTTAAAGAACATTTTCATCCCTAAAACACTAAAAGTTAACACGTAGCTGTGTCGCACGGGTTCTGTCCAAGAGGAGCAGATGAATGCTTGAGTTTAAAAATAAAAACAACTAACCATCCTTAGTGTGGAGAGTCTAAGCAGCAGCTTCTGTCAGTTAGCTTTATCAGCTGATGATGTCACAAAAAATAAAAAATAATCAGATTTCTTTCTTTTTTTTAATTTATTTATTCTGAACGGTAAACAATTACTGAAAGTTTGATAAACTCCCAGCTCTTTAAAAATAAATTCACTTAAAATAAATAAGAAGTGTTTTCTTCAACTCTTTTGACCGAAACTTGATACAAAATAAATCAACGCAGAAATAAATGTGAAAAAAAAAAAAAAAAAATAAAATAAAAAACAAACACTCTAGCTGGTCCAACAAAACAACTTTTGATATCAGGATATTTCCAAACAGTTCACTGCTGTACTTATAAAAAAAATATATAAAAAACAAAATAAGAAGCTCTGATTAAATGATACAACTGCTTGCCTCCTCTTCAGCTCTGCTTTAAAGCTTCTGTGAAATTTATAAATACAAGTTGAAGAAAACATTAATATTTAAGAAGTTTGGCATAATACACATAAATTTACCTATTTTTTCACATAGCTGGCATATCTTCTTTTAAACTTAAAGCAGCCAAGATGAAACAGGAAGTGACATCAGAGGGGAACTCTTTAAAAGGGAGAACTTCCTGTCTTTGTTTACCAAAACAACAATACTCTGTCTCTTTAATAGACTCAAAATAATCTGAAGCATCAGATTCTTCCCTGCTGTCCGTCAGCTGTTGCTGCGATGCGCTGTCCTCTTTTGTCATCACTTCCTGTTACTGACATCACTTCCTGTTACCGTGCATGAGAATATTTCAACACCTGCTCATCTCAGCAGCGTGATTTTTGTGCAGGACGTTATCGATGTTGCCTTTTCAGAAAGGATTTCATATTTCTTACAAAAAGAAGGAAGTTTTTCTGAACCACTCGTGGTTTGTTTGGCGGCTTTTGTCGGTTAAATAAAACGACTGCCAGTGACTCCGGCTCACACCCCAACCAAAAAAAAAAAAAAAACATTTAATATTTCCATTTACACTTAATTCAAATCATCTGCTGACGTCTAATCTGAGGCTGCTTGATTTTAAAAGTAAACTTGTATATTTAAACAGAAATGTCCAGAAAGTTTGAGTTTTGTTGTAACCTATCAGCCCTCAGCAGCGTTCTGCAGTTCTGGCAAAACGAGTCGCGGTGAGAATTTTTAAAATCTTGAGTTATTTTCAAATCCTCCGTTTTGATTCGTCGTTTGTTGAAATTTGTCACTAGATCTGACGAGTTTTTATTATTTTTTTATTTTTATTTATTTTTTTCGACTGCGCTGCTTGGAAAACTGGTCTTTGGGAATTCCAGCCCTGCGTTGAAAAATAAACCATCCTGAGCGTCATAACGCCAAACGTTATACGAAGGGATTTCCCGGCTGAGAAAAATGGTCCATTTCAAAGGAAGTTTGGATTAAAGGAATTACTTATACAGTATATATGTGTGTATATATATATATATATATATATATATATATATATATATAAAGTCAAAGTTAGATTCTAAACAGTATTTTCACATTTTTATAACACAGAAAAAATTTATGAATGTTTTTTGTTGAAGCAGCTTTACTCATCCGACGTTTGTGTCTCCAACTTTACTGTTCCATGTAGCTCCTGACGTCTTCAGCTGGTCTTTATTCATCTGTTTGCTCAAAAGCAGTTTTATTTAGTTTATTTCTGTAAAGAGTATTCGTTGTTCCCCTCCGGTGGTCACTGTCGTCGTTTCGTCTCAGGACGTGACGGAGGAGGACGTCGCGTCGGAGCTGGCGGTCATTCACTCTCAGATGGCGTACGTCCTGCAGCTTCAGGGTCGAACGGACGAAGCTCTGCAGCTCTACAACCAGGTCATCAAGCTGAAGTGAGTTCAGACCGTCTGAATGGATTTAGCTTCAAACTGTGAGGAGGTTAAACGGCTCCGATCTGATTCCAGGCCGTCCGACGTGGGGCTGCTCGCCGTCACAGCCAACAACATCATCACCATCAACAAGGTGGGTAAAAAAAAAAAAGTCTGACTCGACCGCGATCGTCCTTTGTGTTCAGCTGGTGACGCCGTCTGCTCGCTCAGGACCAAAACGTGTTCGACTCGAAGAAAAAGGTGAAGCTGACGAACGCAGAGGGCGTGGAGCACAAGCTGGCGAAGAAGCAGCTGCGGGCCATCGAGTTCAACAAAGCTCTGCTGGCCATGTACACCAACCAGGTGAGGGCGAGCGGCTTTCGTCACACGGGTTCACGCCCGCGCTGTGATCTGACGTGTGCGCTCTGCGCAGGCCGAGCAGTGCAGGAAGCTGTCCTCCGGACTCCAGGCTCAGAACCCGGGTCACCCGCGGCCCGTCCTCATCCAGGCGGCCCAGCTGTGCCGAGAGAAGCAGCACGGCCGGGCCATCGAGCTCCTCCAGGTGAACGCCGCGCTCCTCCAAAAACAGGAAGTGTGTGTGTTGGTCGTGTGAAGGAACCTGCTGTCTTCTGGTTTATTTGCAGCAATTCTCGGATCAGAACCCGGAGAGCGCGTCTGGCATCAAACTAACAATGGCACAGCTGTATTTAATCCAAGGTACCGACCCGCACGCTCGTCCAGACGGGCTTCTTTACATCATCTGAGCGTCATCTGTGACATTTGTTGTCCTGCAGGTCACGTTACCAAAGCCTGCGACGTCCTGAGGTCCATCGAGGAGTTCAAGCACAAAGCAGGAATGGTAAAAACGTTCAATATGAAAAAAAGTTGTTTATTTAATGCCACGTTTTAATGCGTCTCAACTCCTCCAGATCTCAGCTCTGGTGACGATGTACTCCCACGAGGAAGATATCGACGGAGCCATCGACGTTTTCAAACAAGCTATTGAGCATTATCAGAGCGAGCAGGTGAGAAGCTCTCGTCTGCTGGTCTCATCGACTGGATCTCTGTTTTTACCTGAGAAGGAATCCACAACACCGGATTACTAACAACCCTCAGATCTCCAAGTGGGGAAGTTTCTATTTAGTTTTGATTGATGTCGCTAAATATGACCGTTCCTGAAAAAAAAAAAAAAATCCTTAAAGTCTTTGGAAAACTGTTTTTGTTTCAAGTCGTCTGATAACCTCACGGTAACGACAGCCCTCTAGTGAGAGAATCTGACCCTGTTGAAATCCATTATAAATGCATTTAATGTCCCCCCGCCGCAGAGCGATGAGGTCGAACTGGACATACCCTCGGTCCATCCGTGCATGTTGTGAGCACCATAACTTAATGAGATTCTAACTTCTATTTTGGTGTGTTGCTGCTTCTAGGCATTAAAAAAAGTTTTCTTTCGAAGACTCGGTGTCCACATCAAAATCCAAGATGGCTGCCACCATAAATGCATGAAACTGACCTCCCCGATCATTTGAGAAAACTATACTTTTTATTTTTTAATATTGCTTAAATGATTTGGGTGTCTGGTGGGGTGGTCAAAGATTACCTAATCTGTGGGGGCTAAGGCCACCATTGGCCACCCCCTGGCTCCACCTCTTCAAAACCTCCCAAAACTCCTGACTGGAATTATCAAAAGCTATATTCAAATAAAAATCTATTTGTTTGTCTAAAAAGAAGGAAAATGCCTTTTTAAATTTGAATTGTGGTTTTCTTTCAACTGAAGAGCTTTGAGCTAAAATAATAATAAAATCAGGAATTTACCGGTAAATTAATTTGTTTAAAATCAGGCGGAGAAAACTCTAAACGTCTAATTTACTGTGGGAAATCTTTTTCTTCACGTGTGTGTGAGATGGTACGAGGAGCCGAACATTAAATCTGTCCCGTCGTTCGGGTCTTGGTCGGTTGTTGATCGTTTTTGTGTCTCGCAGCCCGGCTCCGCCGCGCACCTGGCTCTGGTCCGAGAAGCGGCGAACTTCAAACTGAAGCACGGACGCAAAAAAGAAGCCATCAGCGACCTGGAGCAGCTGTGGAAGTGAGTCGCCGTCCCGTGAGGGACAGCCCGTCCAACGAGTGTGGACACGACGAAAGACTCCCCAACGTTTTTATTTTATTTATTCACTAAACTCAGTTTTAACTTGTTTTTTGTTCAAATCTTTTTTTTATTTTTAATTTCCCAACAGACAAAACACAAAAGACGTCCACACGCTGGCACAGCTCATCTCAGCGTATTCTCTGGTGGACACGGATAAAGCCAAATCGTATCCTTTCACTGAAAAACAACAACAAACGCTTCAAAGGATGTCTTCAGATCATTTTGACTCATTGTTTTAAAGTTATAATATTTACATGATTTAAGCTTCTTTTTGTCATAAATCTGAAACTTTCTGTGTTTGTTTTTTATTCAGATGAAAACTTTTAAAACTTTATTTAAAAAACACTTTAAATTCAATGACTGGATAAAAGAATAAATAAACGCAGAGGCCTCATGGTTGCTCCTGTGAAGCGTTGTGGCGACAGGATGTGGGATCAGTAACGTCAAAATATTTGACCTCCATGTTTTCTTCGAGTCGTGGGTGCGTTTGTTTTGTCCTTAGCGGTCACCCGCAGCCTCAGTAAGCACCTCCCGTCTGCCGACACCATGTCCTTCAAGGTGGACGTGGACGAGTTGGAGAACTCCCACGGAGCCACGTTCGTCCGCAAGAAAGCCGGAAAAGTCGTCGGAGAAAGTCTTCCCAAAGAGCCGGGGTACGTTGTTGTTTACCGACTGTCATGGCAGCTGTTTACACTTGTTGTTTACTGTTGTTTACATCTATTTACACTAATTGTTTACAGCCGTTTACCGTTGTTTCCACTTGTTTCTGTGGCTCTTTAGACTTGTTTGTGGCTGTTTACAGTTTAGTTGTTTACACTTGTTTACTGTTTTTTACATCTGTTTACACCTGTTGTTTACAGGTGTTCACTGTTCTTTACATGTTGTTTGTGGCTGTTTACAGTTTGTTTGCACTTGTTTACTGGCTGTCATGGCAGCTGTTTACACTCGTTTCCAACATTTAAATTTGTTTACACCTGTTGTTTACAAGTGTTTACAGGCATTTACACCTGTTGTTTACAGGTGTTTTACATTTGTTGTTTACAGCTGTTCACTGTTTTTTCCACTTGTTGTCTGTGGCTCTTTGCACTTGTTTGTGGCTGTTTACAGTTTAGTTGTTTACACTTGTTGTTTATATCTGTTTGCACCTGTTTACAGGTGTTTACATTTGTTGTTTACAGCTGTTCACGGTTGTTTACACATAGTTTGTGTGGCTCTTTACACTTGTTTGTGGCTGTTTACAGATTTTTTTACACTTGTTGTTTCCTGTTGTTTACATCTGTTTACACCTGTTGTTTACATCTGTTTACACTTGTTGTATACAGCTGTTCACTATTGTTTACATGTTGTTTGTGTGGCTCTTTACACTTGTTTGTGACTGTTTACAGTTTAGTTGTTTACACTTGTTGTTTACAGCTGTTGTTTACAGTTATTGTTTACAGTTGTTTACAGTTGTTTACAGTTGTTTACAGTTGTTTACAGTTGTTTGCTCTTGTTTTTCATGGCTGTTTATACTTGTTTGTGGCTGTTTACACCTGTTGTTTACGGCTCAGTTTCTTGTAAACAAAGAGCAGAGTTGTTGAGTCTCAACATATGTTTTCTTTTCTTTGCAGCCAAGCAGAACTCAAGAAGAAGAAGAAGAAGAAGAAAGGTGGGCTCATCTTTGTTGTACAGAATGTTTTTGTTTGTTTTTGTTTTTGTTTGTTTATTGATTCTTTAGGTTTAACCTCACGGTTGTTTACTCCAGACGTTCTCGACTCTCATTCTTTTTAAAAACCTTTTTAGGAAAACTGCCGAAGAACTACGACCCCAAAGTGACCCCTGACCCCGAGCGGTGGCTCCCCATGAGGGAGCGCTCGTACTACCGAGGCAAGAAGAAGGGCAAGAAGAAGGATCAGATCGGGAAGGGAACGCAGGGAGCGACAGCAGGAGCGTCGGCTGAGCTGTGAGTGGACCGCCGCCTCGCCCACAGAGATGCAAACGGCGGCCATCTTGTTTTTGAATCACGACTTTCTGACGTTCTTCTGTCTTTTTCAGGGACGCCAGTAAGACGGCCAGTAGCCCCCCCACGTCCCCGAGACCAGGGTCTGCATCCGGCTCGTCCGCGGCGCCCGGCGGCAGCGGCGTAGTCCCTCCACGGCAACAGAAACCCCCGGCGTCGGGAGCCGGCCGCAAGAAAGCACCACAGAAGAAGAAAAAGGGAGGAAAAGGAGGCTGGTAGCAACAAGGAGGAGTCTGAGGGGCGGAGCTTTTTTTTCTGTTCAGACTTTAATTTAGACGTGAAACTAAACTTTTCGTTTTCTTCATCTTTAAATCCTTTTTTAAAAGTTACAAAATAAAATTCCAGTTACAGTCTTTAGATGGTTTTGTTAAAATATTTGTGTGTCCTCAAACAGAAATAATCTAAACAGTTTATCTCCTGTTCCGAGTATTTTTCTTCCTCCGAACGTTTTCCAGCTTCATTAAACGACAGAAATGTCAGAATGAAATTTAAATGTATGAAATTAAAAGTTTAATCTTTAGAATCATGTCAGATGAATCTGTGGTCTTTTTGTTTTAAACGGTTTCATAAATGATGCTCGTTATATTTAGAATATCTTAATTGTAGAAGACTGCTCTTTAGGGTTTCAGACTTTTTCTTTGTCATCGTTCTGACAAAACAAACGTAATGAAACTCTGAACAGTAAAACGTCTCCGGCTGTTTGATTTTTTACCACACAACCTTTAATCTGTTAAATTATAAATGTAAAATATTTGATTAGGAGTGTGAAACTTCACA
>JAVCKU010000182.1:23729856-23741649 GCA_032273985.1 Hypsolebias coamazonicus
TAGACGACCGCCAGCTGTGCGTAATTGGTGGCCATCTTGGAGCTGCAGCCAGAACCACTCTTACAATCTCATTCCCTGGTCATGGGGAGCTTGTGTCTATCTCTAACTGTGACTGTGCGAGAGGCCAGGTACATCCTGGACAGGTTGCAAGTCCATCACAGGTCCCAAACCAGATCCCATCTGTTATACTGGTCTTAAATTAATGTGGTTTATTATTTTTTTCTTTTAGCAAGTATCACCACAGCAAACCAATCCACATAAAAAAAAGATATTTATTTTTTCGGCGGCTGTCCTTCCTGACCCAACCTGGCTCAAACCTACAGCCTCAAGGTTAAAAAGACCATGACACCAACCATTGAGCAACTACAACTTTATTAGACCATTGTAACAATTGTGGCTAGATCCAGACAAGGACCGAGGAGAGCAGATACCAAGACTCAAAATAAGTTACAATATTTATTTACAAGGCGGTAAATCATCAAATGTGCCACAGAGGGAACTGGAACCCTGAAGAGCAAGTAGATGGTTAATGGTCTGTTGGAAGGGATGATAATGTACAAAGTAGTTGCTGCTCTTTCTTAGTGGAGGTAGGAGTCATTTGTGGGGAGAGATGACCCAAAGGTTCCAGGGTGAAGAAGGTACACATATGTACAATGGTTCCAGGCAAGAGGCAGGCAAGTAGGAAGGTGTGGAGGAAGTTGAGGAGGCACAGTAGAGCTTGAGGTCCACAGAGGACAATGCAGGTGACAGGCTCTGCCCCTGTCTGTTTTCTTTATATTTATTTGTGTTCCCTTCTTTTCATACTTTTGTTATTCTATCCCTCATGTGATTCTGTTCCCTGGTATCTGATTCTGTTTTCCATCACTTTCTACTCACTCCTCAGTTTGCCTCTCCAGTCCTCAGTCTTAATCATTCACACCTGTTCTCATCAGCCACCTGCCCAGGTGCTCTCATTACTCACTTTCCTCTGTCTTATAAAAAGCCTTTCTCTCCTCCACTCCTCATCCGGTCATTGTTCTGTTTTGTTCTGTCTGCACAGACAACACGGTCTTCCTGTCTCTGCTTCTTGGTCCCCGTCTGAGTCTGTACCCATCCTGTTTATGCCCGCCTGTTCCTGTTTTGTACGTTTTTGCTGCCACGCCAGCATTTTGGTTTTGTTGCTTGAAATAAATTATATTTATTTTAAAACCCCTGCTTCACTGCCTGCCTGCATATGGGTCTAAAACACAAGGATCGTGTTAGAATGACCGGACCAGACCCAGCAGGAAATTCGTTCCTCACGGGGATCCCCCCGGAGGATTATTCCAAGCTTCGCAAGGGGTTGAAAGACTTTTCAAACTCTTTGACTACACCCTCCCCACCTTGGGTGAGATGGGTAATTATTCAGGATTTGGTGGATATGTTCCTGCGTTTTCCTGTCCTGGCTGAAACACCGGGCATGTTTGAACTTTTCAACAGAGCTTGGGCAGAGAGACAAGCTCTATGTGCCCACATCAAGTCTCTCTCAGACCCACTCCCCGGTCGCCACAGCAACCTCCCCGAGTCTGAACACATGGTTCCGCCTTCTGACACAGCTCCATCTTACTCAGTGGGTGTAGAAGGGAGAAGTTTACCATCTTGCTCTGTGGGTATCAACAGTGACCCACCTGCCTGCCCTGCTCTTCACTTGCGCAGAAAGAGAGGTCGACATGGGACCCAAGCCCTCTCTCCGCCCAAATCAGCCAGCTCTGCCCCTTAAGCCTCCAACTCAGTTCCAGGGGTTCCTCCAGCCGCAGAGCA
The DNA here is from genome assembly GCA_032273985.1 of Hypsolebias coamazonicus. Taxonomy (NCBI): domain Eukaryota; kingdom Metazoa; phylum Chordata; class Actinopteri; order Cyprinodontiformes; family Rivulidae; genus Hypsolebias; species Hypsolebias coamazonicus. The sequence goes on from JAVCKU010000182.1 coordinate 23,731,636, forward strand.
TCTGGTCTCACTACCTGATCCAGCTCTTTTGGTCTCGTCGCCTGATCCGGCTCCTCTGGTCTCGCCGCCTGCTCCGGTTCCTCTGGTCTCTCCACCTGCTCCGGTTCTCCTGGTCTCGCCGCCCGCGCCAGCTCTTCTGGTCTCAACGCCTGCAGACCCCACGCTGGACTTGCCACCGGCAGACCCCACGCCAGACCTGCCGCCTGCAGATTCCACGCTGGACCTGCCGCCTTCAGACCCCACGCCGGACCCGCCGCCAGCAGACCCGCCGCCTGCAGATCCCACGCCGTACTCCTCGGCTACAGACTCTTCGCCTGACTCCTCGGCTGCAGAATCTTTGCCTGACTCCTTGGCTGCAGTCTCTTCACCTGACTCCTCAGCTGCAGACTCTTCGCCTGACTCCTCGGCTGCAGATTCTTCGCCTGACTCCTCGACTGCAGATTCTTCGTCTGACTCCTCGGCTGCAGACTCATCGCCGGACTCCGCAGCTGCAGACTCTTCGCCTGACTCCTCGGCTGCAGACTCTTCACCTGACTCCTCGGCTGCAGACTCTTCGCCTGACTCCTCGGCTGCAGACTCTTCGCCTGACTCCTCGGCTGCAGACTCGTCGCCTGACTCCTCGGCTGCAAACTCATCGGCTGACTCCTCGGCTGCAGACTCATTGGCTGACTCCTCATCAGCTGACTCCTTGGCTGACTCCTCATCAGCTGACTCCTCAGATGACTCCTCATCAGCTGGTTCCTTGGCTGCAGACTCTTCGCCTGACTCCTCAGCTGCAGACTCTTTGCCTGACTCCTCGGCTCCAGACTCATCGGCTGACTCCTCATCGGCTGACTCCTCGGCTGCAGACTCATCGGCTGACTCCTCGGCTGCAGACTCTTCGGCTGACTCATCAGCTGCAGACTCTTCGCCTGACTCCTCAGCTGCCGACTCATTGCCCGACCTCCCGGCTGCTGACTCATCGCCCGACCTTGCCGCTGAACCCCGGTCTGGCCCCGCAGCTGCCCAGGTCCCAGTCATCCCCAGCAGCTCCCAGCACCAACATCTCTGGCCCAGCAACTGCCAGCACCACCATCTCTGGCCCCATTCTATCCTTCTTTGAACTCTAGTCTTGCTCTGGACGGTCCCCGGGCTGTCCACCCAAACTCTGGTCCCGCTCTGGGTGGTCCGCTGGCCGTCCACCTGAACTCTGGTCCTGCTCTGGGCGGTCCGCGGGCCGTCCACCCGAACTCTGGTCCCGCTCTGGACCGTCCCCAGGCCGTCCACCCGAACTCTGGTCCCGCTCTGGACGGTCCCCGGGCTGTCCACCCGAACTCTGGTCCCACTCTGGACAGTCCCCAGGCCGTCCACCTGAACTCTGGTCCCGCACTGGATGGTCCCCGGCCCATCCACCTGAACTCTGGCTTTGCTTGGGACAGTCTCCTGCCTGTTCACCTGTTTGCCTCTTGCTCTGAACGATGCCCAGGGCTGTTCATAGGTGTTTGTGTTTTGATTCCTCCTGCTTCTACGTCCAGCGCTGTCGGTTTTTATTTAGATTTTTTTCATGCCCTTCATCCTTGTGTTTCCCCCTTCCCCCCACCCGTTCTTTGTTTTTTTTTGGTGTTATTCTAGGGGACGTCAAGAGCCGTCCCTTGAGAGGGAGGTTATGACAGGCTTTGTCCCTATCTGTTTTTATAATATTTATTTGTGTTCCCCTCTTTTCATACTTTTGTTATTCTGTCCCTCGTGTGATTCCATTCCCTGGTATCTGATTCTGTTTTCTGTCACTTTCCACTCACTCTTCAGTTTGCCTCTCCAGTCCTCAGTCTTAATCATTCACACCTGTTCTCATCAGCCACCTGCCCAGGTGCTCTCATTACTCACTTTCCTCTGTCTTATAAAAAGCCTTTCTCTCCTCCACTCCTCATCCGGTCATAGTTCTGTCTGCACAGACAACATGGACTTCCTGTCTCTGCTTCTTGGTCCCCATCCAAGTCTGTACCCGTCCTGTTCATGTCCGCCTGTTCCTGTTTTTGTAAGTTTTTACTAACACGTCAGCATTTTGTTTTTGTTGTTTAAAATAAATAAGTTGTTTTTTTAAACTCTTGCTTCACTGTCTGCCTGCATTTGGGTCTAAAACACAAGGATTGTGTTAATTCCACAGTCTTGGACCTGCAATAGAGAAAGCCCTGTCATCCTCTGAGCTTACGACGAGTTTCTGAAACTGAAAGAATCATCTGGTCTGCTGACTTCAGAGAGCGCGGTTGGACATATGGCTGCAGAAGATCAGTGAGATAAGATGGAGCGGAACTGTTCAGAGATTTAAAAACATACGAGTATTTTAAACTGGATCTGAAGGTGAATGGGTAGCCAGTGCAGGGTGGCCAAATCTGGTGTGATGTGCTCTCTATGGCCTGTACCAGTTAAAACTCGGGCTGCAGCATTTTGGACCAGCTGTAGACTTGCAATGGAGGACTGACTGATTCCAAACAGAAGTGCATTGCAATAATCGAGCCTCGATGTTATGAAAGCATGGATTACTGTCTCAAGGTTCTTTTTCGATAGCATGGGCTTCAGCTTAGACAGTTGCCTCAGCTGAAAAAAAACTGGATTTAACAATCATGTTTACGTGACTGTTAAATTTCAAGGAAGGGTCCATTATCACCTCCAGATTAGTGACCCTTTGTTTCTCTAGTGAGGCTAGAGAAGTCAATGTTGTGGTTCGTGAATGAGCCATTGGGATGGAACAACATGTCTTCAGACTTTTTCTCATTGAAACTTGAGAAGTTTGAAGCCATCCAGTCCTGGATGTCGGCCAGGCAGTCAAGAAGAGGTTGAATAGAGCGTGAGCCTCTGTGCCTCAGGGGGAAGTAAACTTGATAATCATCGACATAGAAATGAAAGGCTATGTTGTGATTGTGGAAAATAGCACCTAGTGGCAGCAGGTAGAAAATTAGCAACAAGCTAGCTAAAAGCTAATAGTAGCTAAACAATTGCTAGAAGCTAAAAGTAGCAAAATTCTAGCTAAAAGCTGAATGAAACCGCAGGCTAGCTGAACGTTAAAAGTAGCAGAATGATAGCTAGAAATTCAAAGAAGCTAAATTGTACTTAAAGCTAAATGTTGCTAATTTCTACTTAAAAGTTAATTGTATCTACATGCTAGCTAAAAGAAGCAAAATGATGGCTAGAAGCTTAAAAAATAGCTAGATTGTATTTAAAGGCCAAAAGTAGCAAAATTCTACTTAAGTTAAATGTAGCAACAAGCAAGGTAAAAGTATCATAACAATGGCTAGAAGTTAAAAGTATCAAAATTCTAGCTAATAGCTAAATGTAGCAACAGGCTACCTAAAAGCTAAAAGTAGCAGAACAATTGCTAGAAGCTAAAAGTAGCGATATTCTAGCTACAAACTAAAAGTAGCATTTGGCTAACGTATTGCTTAAAGTAGATGAAAAATGGCTAGAAGCTAAATGTAGCAACAGGCTAGCCAAAAACTGAATGTAGCAAAATACTAGCTAAAAGCAGCCTGTGGTTAGCAAAACACAGCAGAAGACAAACAGAACCAGTAACTGAAGCAGGTTTCAGTGCAAACAAAGTTTTGATGGAACTGAAGAGAAATTCATGTTTTTTACTGGTAAAAATATTTGTAAATAAAGTTAAATATTTAAAAAAGTAAATTAAAAAAAATTCAGCAACCGACGTTTAGCCACATGAACGACAAAACTAGTTTCCAGTAGTTAAAGTGAAACCGTGTTCCCGCTGACTCGTTTTGATCGGCTGCAGGTTTGAAGGAAAATGTTGCCGTTGGAGCGTTTTGACCTTGACACGTTTCTCCAGTTGGCCCAGGCCACGGAGATGCTCTACATGAGGCTGGACACCATGAACACCACCTGCATCGACAGGTAAACCAGCCGCACGTTTCACTGATGTGCTACCCATCTGACGAAGCAGCCCCACAGTTTCTCTTCTCTAAAACAGATTCATCAACTGGTTTTCTCATCATTTGAGCAACTTCCAGTTTCGGTGGAGCTGGGACGACTGGTGAGTGATCACTCGACGGCGCACGTTAAATTTATGAACTTCTGCAGTTTCTAAAGCGTGGCGCTTGTTTCTGGTTGAAGGTCCGACTGTTTGTCTGTGGATCTAGAGATGCCCAAACCCAAGTTTGTCAAAGAAGTTCTGGAGAAAAGCATGAGGTATTAAAACGTCCCGTTAGTTTGTAAAATATTTAAATCTATGTTTTAGTAGATAAAAGCAGGAAATTAGAGAAATTCTTGACCAGCGATGCACAGAGGAATGATTTTTGAGACGCCTCGGCGTATCTTTATTTTAAATATCTGATGTTTTTAGGAAGTTATCATTTGTAACATACATTTCCTTTTATCCAATAAGGTTTTATAGTGGTGCCGTGTTTTTTACAGTTTAAAGTGAAAAGTTTGTCCTCGCAGGCTTTCCTACCATCAGAGGATAGTGGACATCGTCCCTTCAACCTTCTCAGCCCTCATCCCAGCAGAACCCATTTTTTCCTTTAAATACGAAGACGAGAGCGCTTGTAAGAACGCCGACCAGTCCGTTTTCGATAGTTGAGCTCTGAAAAACGTCCTTGTGCGTGTTTTAGATTTTGAGTCTATTAAAATAAATTTCTGTCTCCTCAGCTTCGTTACCAGGATATCCGGTTTCTGTCATGGTGTCGAACGCCATCAAGAACCGAGCGTCCAACGAGGAGATCCTCACCATCCTGAAAGAAGTCCCGAACCCCAACCAGGAAGACGACGATGGTTTGTTCCCAGTATTTCTGAAAGATGAGTCCGTTTCTGTTCATCGTCCTTTAAACTTTAAAAAAACCCAACCCTTTTGCAGACGAGGGGGAGAGCTTCAACCCACTGAAGATCGACGTGTTCCTGCAGACTCTTCTCCACCTGGCTGCGAAATCCTTCAGCCACTCCTTCAGCGCCCTCGCCAAGTGAGTTCAACTCTTGGAAGGTCTCGTAGGGGGGAAAAAACCAGCCTTGCATTTCTTTTTGCTTGTCTATAATTATAATTTTTGGTGTTGTTAATAAACACGACCCTTCCTGACAAATCCTGAAAATCCTTTTAAAATGAGTTTAATTTGTCAGAATTGTTAAAAAATGCTCTCAGTAACGTTACTGCCCTCCAGTGTTCCTTACAGGAAAAAAAAATCAACCACATTGAAATCCTTTATAAATGCATTTTATGATCCTACAGTTTTCATCTCTAAAGCAATTCATTTTATTTAGTAACAGTTCTCTTTTTACTTTTCTCTCTGTGCTTGACTGGATTCAGCTCCAGGCTGAGAACAGCTGGCTCGACTGAAAACATGGCACTGCAGCAGCTGTGTGGTCGACCGGTTCAGTAAAAGTAAAAAAGAAACCAACGTGCACAAGTAGAGTTGTAGTAAACAAATGTTAAAGGACTCAAAAAAAAAAAAAAAAAACCTCCATGTCCCACCACTGACTGACATTTTTTTTTTTATCATACCTGCGAACTCAAGGGATGAAAAAGGTGACAAACCTAGTAGCGCCTGTATTGGGGGCGGGGCTTCCTGTCGACCCCGGCTGGAAGATTTTATAATTTTAAACATGTAAATTAAGCATTCTGGTATAATCCCAAGAAGAAAACTAGGGAAAAAGACAACATGCTTCAGGTAAAAAAAAAAAAAATTACTAACATATCCTAATTTATTTAGGACGTACATAGTTAAGATGGCTAGTTAACCAAATAATAACAAGCAACAACAGCAGCAAGCCAACCAGAGAAACCACACATAGCAGAGCAGTTTGCTAAAGGCTCCAGTACAGTCGGGTGTACGTCAGTCTGCAGAGGTCCGTGCGTACTGGATTAGAGTCGAAGTGGACGCCCGCAGGGCGTGTCCGTGCAAAGCTCAATTTTTACATATGCGGTGTTGCACAATAAACTGCTCGGCAACGGACTGTTTTGTTTGCAACACCACTGTATTAAATTCTCTGATCTGGCCTTTTCTTTTGTATTTTTGCCAAAAGGTGTACCGTTGATGCCATGACTGAAATTGTGAGAAATGAAGGAATTTGTCACGAGCGACTAGGTCCAGCAGGAGGGTCTGGAGGTTTCCTGGTGTGCTGGGCTGATGTGTGAGCTGCAGGACCAGCACTCCCTGTTTTTGTTTTTTAGAACTTTTTGTTAACAACATATAAACACAGAACAACGCTGTCGCTGGGGCTGCCAGCTCTCGTGTTTTTTTTTTGTTTGTTTGTTTTTTTGCGACCTGTCAATCAATCCCGTGGGCGTGTCAGCAAACAACCAATCGGCGACCTCAGTTTGTCCCGAAGGTAAACGCCCCTGGTCTGCGGAGCTGCTCTGCAGCTACTCATGGTGGGCGCTCGAGTGTGAAGGCTCAACCCTCTGCATGTAGTTCGCACGGAAAAAGGTCCGCGCGACGTGTATACTGGAGCCTTAACAGCAAAAACTCGTTTCTCACAGCGTGCAATACAGACATGCTAGCTAAGATGCTACACATGTAGCATCCACCCCCCTCCCCCTGGTTAACAACTGTCGGCACTTACGTAGCGCTAAGCTAGCAATCACTACGTAAGCGTGTAGCTTAGCACTACATAATTCCAGTTAACGGGAAATTATGCCATCTGCCACACGTATGACCCCCCCCCCCCCCCCAAAAAAAAAAAAAAAAAAAAAACCTCTTCAGATATACACGATTCATGTAAATTACATATTTTTAATTGCAATCTGCAAATTTTGCAGGGATCTAAATGCTCTTTGACGTCCTTAAGTTGTGAGCACTAGCTCATGTATTTCTGCTCCTCCTGTGAACGTGCACTCGGCTGTGGAAGGTTTCTGTTTCGTCATTTTGTAAAGTCACCAAATCCTAAATGAGTTTGTTCAAATGTGAGTTTACTGGACCGTTTTTAAATTATTATGTTAAACCTCTGTTTAGGATTAGGGCAGACGTGACGTTTTGTCGAGTAAATAAATCCAAACCTGCTGATCTTCGTTGCTTTTTGTTCTGCTCTCAGATTCCACGAGATCCTAAAAACCCTGACGGACAGCGACGACGGGAAGCTGCACATCCTCAAGGTGGTGTACGAAGTGTGGAGGAACCACCCGCAGGTACGAACGGCGGATGCAAACTCCTGCTTCCTGAACGTTTGTGGGTATTCACGTTCTTGCTGCGCTCCAGATGATCGCGGTGTTGGTGGATAAAATGATCCGGACGCAGATCGTGGACTGTGCCGCCGTCGCCAACTGGCTCTTCTCTCAGGACATGGCCCACCAGTTCACCAGGTGAGCCAACAGTGGAAAACATCTCGTATGTTTAACGCGTTCTCTCTGCTGCGACTCGTGAACAGAGACTCCCTTTGTCTCGTTTAGACTTTTTGTCTGGGAGATCCTGCACTCGACCATCCGGAAGATGAACAAACACGTTCAGAAGATCCAGAAGGAGCTGGAGGAGTCCAAAGACAAACTGGAGAAGCAGCAGCACAAAAGGGTAACCGTGTTTTATAAAGTGTTTTTTTATTTGTTTCCAGAGCGTCTTTGTCAGCCCGCCCGTTTTCAAGCAGAATAACAGTTGGAGTTTGTTTCTCGGGAGCAAAATCTGCGATAATTAAAACAGACGAGGAGGAAAAATGGTCACAAATATTGTTTGAGGGAAAAAAAAACGAGCCAAAACAAGACAAACGTTTGTGAGTCGAGAAGAAGCAGAACAGAAAACAGATCAGGGCAAAGTGGAGCAGTTAGGCTGGTTGAATCCTTTGGACTGTCTCGTGGAAAAGCATTTAGTTTTTGTTTTTATTTACTGCTGGTGTCAGTAAACACGACTGTCCTGACGAATCCTAAAACTGTTTTGAATTTTTGTTTTAAAATGTCTGTTATTCTGAATGCTCCGTAAACTCTCAGTAACTTTACTTCCCTCTAGTGTTCCTTCAGGGAATGGGTACATTTTAATTCCATATTTATTGTATAAAATAGTTCATTCCTTTCAGTATTTTTTTTTTTTTTTTTTTCTCGAACCCTTTTTTAATGTTTATGGTAGCCCACAAGGCGGTGTTCCACTTACACCAACTAGAAGTTTGTTTTATTCATTTGTTTTTAATATTTAGAGGTTGTTTATTCATTTTTGGAGAAGTGAAGAGAATGATTGCTTTAAATCACAGAGGCGAGTGGCTGGCAGCTTAAAGTTTTCAAGTCAAAATAAAATAAAAATGATTTGTGCGAATTTGTTTTGTCACTTTTATTTTACAAAATAAAACAAGCATTCAGCGTGGCTTCAGGTTTGGACGTTTTTGCAGAATAAATATCAGGAACCGTTTCCGTGCGTTGAGAATGCTAATTAAAAGTTTGAATTCAATTCAATTTTTTTCATTTCAGTTTATTTATATAGCGCAAAGTCACAACAGAAATCGTCTCGGGGCATGATGGGAAAAACGCAGCCAGCTAAAAGCTCCAAGAATCAAAATGTTAAAAGGAGAATAGCACTTGCTCAAAGCTATAATAATGAGATCACTAGCTGAATGCTATAGGGTGAAGAATGCTAGCAGCTCGGTGATGCTCAGGGTCGTGTGTTTGTCCTCCTGCAGAAGGACAGTGGAGACGACGAGGACATGGAGAAGAACAGCGAGGATGAGGAGGGTCAGCTGGAGGAGCAGATCGAGAGGCTGCAGGAGAAGGTGGAGTCGGCTCAGAGCGAACAGAAAAACCTCTTCCTCGTCATCTTCCAGGTACGACCTGTTCAGCGACCCAGTCGAGCAGAAGTTTGGACCCTGATGTGGTCAGAAGCTTTTGTTCTTCATCAGTTCAGTTTCAACTCCTCTGATTCAAAGTCTTTAAAATTTCAAAACAAAACAAAAAAAAAGTCTTTCCAGATCAAAACTAGGGATGGGGCCGATCTGGTATCAGCCTCTGATACCAGCATAATTTTTTTTTTTTTATTTAAATTTTTAATTTCCGATCCATGATTCATGTGTGTCTGTTGAAACGTCTCCACGTGTGAGTCCCTGCCAGCTGCTCTGCACGTTTGCTTCAAGCCATGGAATGGATTTCCTGGATGGAGGCGTGTCTCATGAACCCAGAGTAATGACCCGCCTCACATTCAGGAAATCCAGTTCATAGTTTGCAGCCAGCTACAACGTGCAGTAGCACTGTAGCTAACAGCTAGCCAACTTTTCATCGTAACATGTCCGCTGTGTGGAAGTATTTTTACGCTAAACACCACAAGACAGCAACGTGCAATGTCTGTAGAGCCATAGCGCCACATTAAACAGCGGTCAAGTTAGTTTAATGTTGGACATTTGAGTTCCGGGGCTTCAGCGGAACACCACTCTCACTGAACCGAAACACAGGCATCCCGACCTGGTCAGCGGCGTCCAGTCCGACCGGTTTAGTCTGCCCGTCTCAATGGAGGGACAGGCTGAGAGCGGCTGACCGAAATCAGAGCCCCCGCCCCGGATTGAACAAGAAAAGCACACAGTTGAAGCAACGGAGCTCAAATGTTCACCGAGAGGTTGCTAAATTTCATCATAATTTATGACCAACAGCTATCAGCTGTAGAAAATGAAGGATTTTGCAGCTTGATATTTGCAGCCAGGTTATAGTTTACCCTCCAGGAGATATTTATAAATACAGTACAACAGTTGACAATCATAAAAAGGCATATTAATTAAAAATTTCAAGAAAACTATGAAAATAAAACGAAACATAAACAGCTACATTATAAAGTGATGTAAAAATACTAAAAACAGGAACATGTCTGTTTTGGTTTATGCCATGAACTTAGCAGATGTAACGCTATTTAATATTTTATTTAATTCATTTATTCATTCATTTAAAAGAGACAAAATAAAACAAGTTCATGAAAAATAAAACATTGAATGAAGAGTGCAGAAAGATGTAAAAATTTCTTATATCACCCCCTTATTTAAAATAATATACAGTATAAAATAACTTTAAACAATACCCTGATGCATGCTCAATAATCCAGGTAGAAAAATCTAAAAAAGCTAAGTCTGGTCCTCTGGACATTCAAA
>JAVCKU010000182.1:23884426-23894631 GCA_032273985.1 Hypsolebias coamazonicus
CTCATGAATCTCTAACCAGAATAATCACTGTGAAATATCACATCATGTTGCTGCTGATCTGTTTCATGTTGCTGTGTCTATTCATGCTCATCTGCTCACACAGACTCATGTTTGTGCTGCTGTTTGGCATATTGTTTTAACTGTTATTAAGCTATTGTGCTTAATGTATATTAGTTTATGCTTTTCTTAGTTCATATCTTAGATCTTATTACTGTTTTTCTTTAACATTTTATTGTTTGGATGTAACTGGGACCCTGTGTACATAAATTTGCTCAACCACATGAACCACATGAGAGGTGAATGACAAATAAATAATATCTGAATCTGAATGTATAGAGAGAGATGAGGAGGAGACACTGCAAGAACTAAGGACTAAATATAAAACAGTTGTGATGATTAACAAATTAGGACCAGGTATGTGAGGAGACTGAATTCATAGAAGCAACAGAACAAATCAACAAGTAACAACAGAAGAAGTGACCATAATTTTCTCAGTAAATGTAAATAAATCAGAGTCGGCTCAACATCTCAGTAGCAGATAGTGATGGTGCCTCATATTCAGCCATCTGGTGATCGTCATAGCAACAACACGGAAAAAACAGGACAACTACTGTTTCTTCTTGCTTCGTGTGACTCTTATTGGACATATTTACATTTATAAATTTGAAACTCGAGAGCAGCAGCAACCAGAGCCGTTAGGGTTGTTGTTGCTGCTGCTTATTAGTTTTGTTCAAAGAGATTATGTTGATTTCCTGTGCTGCACATGAAACATTTTTCATGTTTATCTTCCAGATCCATCAGTGGTCAGCCGTGTTGTCACACACCTTTTAGTTTGAGCTAAGCTCGCTTTAGGTGTTACTCAGAGCATGTATTAAAATTTGACATTCGCCAGTAGTTTCCTTATTTAAACATGATGCCCGTCATCGCTACAGATTACAAAACTGACATTCATCCAATCAGTATAATCTGTGATCAATATTGTGGAGCAAAAGTGACAACAAAACAGATCTTCAACATCCAAAAGCAGAGCAACACAGTGATCCACATTTAAGCATCAACGGGACAAAGAGAGACACATTGTTAAGTAATCAACTTTATTTTAATTTTTTTTTCTGCTGTGAACACATAAAGCAAAGTACAGAAATGAACTCCACACAACAATGAGACACAGCTTAAAGTAACCCTAAAACTAATTTGAGCTGCTAACCAACTGGATATTTATTTTATTATTTCTTCCTACAGTATTTGTGCTTTTTGAAAATGATTTTTATTTGTTTCTAGATCCATCATTACAGCGCAACGAAACAGTTCTTTTGTTATGAAAAGTGACTACCCAGTTTTATTTGAATGCCTTTAGTATGTTACAGAGTTAAGCAACATTTTTTGAGAAAAAAACTGTTTTGGTCACTTTATTAAACATAGTACAGAAAATTTTGTGAAAGAGGTTTTTAATAATTTCATTACTGTCATGCTTCCAATTAAATGTTTGACCTTAATTAGTATCACGTGTGCCTTTAGGCGTTTCGTTAGTAGTTCAGCCTTTATAAGAGGAACAAAAATGCCACTGTGTAGTCAGGTATCTATCGGTGTGTGTGCACAACACTGAACATGGAGCAGAGAAAACAAGGTGAGAACTGTCTAATGGGCTCTGAAAGAAAATTATAGATCTTCATACAACTTTACAAAACCATCTCCAGTGAGCTTCAGGTTCCTCTGACAACAGCTGTCATAATCTTTTAAAGATATAAGCTTCATGTGGCTGTTGCAAACCTCCCAATGCATGGATGCAAGAGAAAATGCAACCCCAGCTTCATCAATGAAGGAGCAGTGAAAACAAATCGAGGCAGGTACGTGATTTTCTGATCTCACCATTTGTCACATTTTTTTATCATAAGGGGAAGAAGATACAGGAGGGCTCCACAATTGGTGGAAAACTTAAAGCAACCAGAGTTGTATTTGTTAAAAAAAAAAGACATTTGAAAAAAGTTGTCTGTCTCCAAAGTTTCCAAGAATCTTTCTTCTTCTTCTTCTGAAGCAACAGAAGATTTTTAGCCTTTTTGACACAGTTTTTACACAATCTGTTTTTATTAATGGTGTCTTTTACAGCAGAGCCACTAAGGACAAGTCCCAACTTTTAAACTTTTTAATCGCCGAGGCAAAGATGGCAATTTACTTGTCTCACAGGGACAAATTGCAGGATGTACCTCACCTCGATGCTGTGTCTCTGTGGAGGTGCAACGTCAGGGCAAGGTTGGCCTTGGAGTTTCACTTCCACAGAGACACTGGGGATTTGGAAAGGTTTACGAAACTGTGGGGCTTTAAGAATGTTTTGTGTAATATTTCTGACGAAGGAGAACTAACGTACAACAACCTCCTTGTGTGACCTCTGTCGAAGAAAAAAAAAAAACCTTAACGTACTGATGTCTTGACCATGTTTTTATTTCACTTATGTAAATAAAGTTTTGTTAAAAATCTTAAAATCTCTTCCTGCTGTATTTTTCTTCTTGCCGTTATTCTTGTTCTTCTTCTTGTTTTCTTGTTGTGTTTGTTCTTGTTTTCTTCTTGTTGTTGTTTTTCTTCTTGTTTTCTTGTTGTTGTTGTTTTCTTCTTCTTGCTGTTGTTTTTCTTCTTGCTGTTGTTCTTGTTCTTCTACTTCTTGTTCTTGTTCTTCTTCTTGCTGTTGTTGATGATATCAGTGTTCTTTTTGTTGCTGTTGTTCTTCTTCTTCTTCTTCTTCTTCTTGTTTTCTTGTTGTTGTTGTTGTTCTTCTTGTTTTCTTGTTCTTCTTCTTCTTGTTTTCTTCTTGTTGTTGTTGTTCTTTTTCTTCTTCTTGTTGTTTTCTTGTTGTTGTTATTATTCTTGTTTTCTTGTTGTTGTTGATGATGTCAATGTTTGTTGTGTTCTTGTTCTTATTTCTGCTGTTGTTCTTGTTTTTCATTGTTTTACATTTATGCTGCCATTACAGCCTTTTAAAATGTTATTTATGATGATGAAACACATTTGTGTTTTATTTGAGTACCTTGCTTTTCTTTGCGTTCTTGGGTCAAACCTTAATTCACAGGCTTTTTCTCAATGGATTCAAAATCTATCTTTGTTTTTTAAAAACAAACTTCTGTTTGTCTTGTTTTTCATCAGCTCTGTGACGGATTTGAGCAGAAAGGCTGTAAAAGTGTAATCTGCCCCTGCAGGACGTGGTGACAGAACATTTTACTGGCAGAACATCTTCCGATTTGCATTCTAATGAGTATAGTCATTAAAAAATAAAAACTCTACGTTCCTGAGCCGCCTACACATCGAAACAGTTCTCAAAAAGAAAAACACGTTTTTGGAAATTTTAACTTTTTAATTTTAATTGTGATTGTGTTGCCCGAGTTCAGCATATTCTAAACTAACAAAGGACATGGAAATGTTGGATATTTAATTATTATAATTCACATTTAAACTGCGCTTATAGTTGGATATTGGATGCAGTTACCGTCTCCTGACAAGTATTTTTATGACTAAATTAATCAAACGTGCTCCAACTGAGTCAGTCTTTATTACATTTTGATAGCGACGAGGAAAAAAAGGACATGTTTTTGTCAGAAAGCGTTAAGACACCTTTAGACAAACATTTGGCATATTAAACTGCCAGTATCCATAGCAACAGCTCTACTTAATGCCCCAGTTCTGGTAATAAAATAAACTATGGTTTGAAAAGGAAAGAACTAGCAATTGGAAACAGCCTGCCATATTAAAATAATTGGCCACGGCAAAAACATTATGATAGAACATATCAGTTTAAAAAAATGATGAATGGCAGTAAAAGCCCAGAAAATAATGATTTAATAATCCCCCTCAGTTACAAATGTTTTGGTTGGCTTGGAGGGAATTCATTCAGACACAGCTGGTTCTGCTGCAGCGCCAAATGTTTATCTGATGATTAACATTTCAAAAATTCTTCTGGTTTAAAGGCCCAAGCAAGGCAGCTTCCTCAGCACCAAGGGAGGCAGAGCAACAGAAGTGTCTCTGATGTCAAGGTGTCCTCGAGTACGACGTGAAAACACTGGGCCCAGACGGACACGTCTGCATCTTACATGCCACATGAGTCAAGTTTATTTATTGATGACATGAAACGATGAATGAAATGTGTCACAACTAAAAATGTGTAAATGCATCATTGACTCATCTCTTGTAACTTAGTTTCAGTGAAGGACAAGATCCTAAAGCCTTAAAAAAACTTCATCTGGAGCAGTTTCCACCTCGACCACAAAGAAAAGAACTTCAAAAAGTTATTTAATCTCCTGCATTCATCTGGTGGTAAATCACTAAGACGGGCTGAATAAAGCAAAATGTTCTTGTAGGCCTGTCGCAATAAATCAATTAATCACATGATAAATGAAAATTATCAACCTTTTTTCATTTATTGGTTTTATCGTTTCTTTGTGTTTCTCTTTCTACTGAAGACACTGGATGACAAAAGGCTCAACTCCGGTGCTCTTCACTGACCCCTTCCTTTCTATCGTTTCTTTAAAATCCTTTTTAACCATCCAAAATCATGTTTTTGGATCGTTATTTAAAAAAAGGGCAGCTAAGCTGAGAAGCTAAGCTGCAAGCTAAGCTAACAGGCTGACCTCAGGAAAAAAACCTCCATCTTGTGGAAGCTCCAAAATTCACGGTTGAAACCCGTGCCTTTGTCTAAAATAGTTGTTTTTCTTTGCAAAAGGAAGCTGAGAACTTGTTTACTTTTTTTTATTATTAATTAAAAGCTTTGTATGAAAAATGCTATGCTAAAGAGCTCAAACCACACAGAGCGTCCGCCATTTTGAGAACCAAAAAGAGACAGCCCATGTCACGTCAAGGGGCCTCCCTCCCATTTTTCTTAAAGAGACACACTGCTCGCTCCCTCACTATCCATCCTTCAATTCAAACTGTCTTAAACTGTCATCCGGTGGTCAAAAAAATGTTCTACATGCAAAACAAATTAACAAATATTTCTTCTTAAATTTGACAATAATTACTAATTATTGTCATATTTCAAGCAATATTATCGTTTATCGCAATAATTTCTGAGACAATTAATCGCCCATCAAGGCCTATGTTCTTGTAACCATTCATCCAGCCATTATCTTTAGCCACTTCTTCCTTTTCAGGTTGCAGGGATCACTGGTGCCCAGTTATCACCGTACGAGAGGCAGGGGACACTCTGGACAGGTCTCCAGTCCATCACAGGGACACAAAGAGACAAACAACTCTTCACTCTCTCACTCACACCTGGGGACAGCTGAGTTACCATCAGTCTAACATGCATGTTTTTAGTCTGTGGGAGGAAACCGGATTACCCAGACAAAACTCACGCAGCACGGAGAGAACATGCAAACTCCACCCAGAAAGGTCCCCAGCTGGGATTTGATCCGATGACCTTCTCACGGAGAGGCAACAGCTCTACCAACTGCACCACCGTGCCGCCCTCTGTCAGCATCTTCACACCAGAGACAAATAAAAGGAGGTGTGAATTCTTGCAATTTCTTTGATTAATTAGTTTCACTGAACCTTCATTATTTCTCCCACTTAGCTCTGCTGAACTCTTCGGCTTTTCCTCCAGAGGCAGCCAATCCATCGCCCATAAATCTCTGTTGTAAATGATGCTGCCTGGAAAGAGCCAGATGCCTGAAGTCAGTCACACCAAGTCTCATGTTGGTGGTTCCTTCCCTCTTTGACGTGTTGGAAGACAAACAAAGCAGAATAAATCATCCAGTAATCCTCGGGACAGATTGCTGTCGGTTCAGGGCAGAAAAAGCCGAGCAACAAAAAGCTAAAATAGTTGTACCTTTACCAGAGACGTTCATTTGGAAGGAAAAATTAAATTTAATGATTCAACTGAGATTTTTACATTTGGCAAAATCAGCACATTGTGCATTCACTTTATTTGTTTCTATTTTTTTTATTTTATTTTATTTTACAATCTACCTGCATGGTTTCTGCTATTTTAGCTATTTTTATCAGTTTTGGCTATTTTTTATCGGTTGCTAGTATTTAGCTTCCATGCTGCTAATCTAGCAAGTCTTTTGATACTTCTGGTATTTATTTAGCAATTTGCTTCTGTTTAAATTGTGTTCTGGTTCCTTTAACTTTTAGCTAATGTTGTCCTTTTAGCTATAGTGTTCTACCTTCTTCAGTTTTAGCTAGGGTTTTCTTTTTTTTTAGGTAGTTTTCCATTTTTAAGCTTTTAGCTAGTGTAATAGTATTTTTTGTTTAGGTTGTGTTTTGCTTTTACATTTTAGCTAGTGTTCTTCTTCCTTTAGCTTTTAGCTAGTATTTTTTGCTTTGTAGCTTTTATGTCAGGTTTAGCTTTTAAGGTTTTAGCTAGAGTTCTCCTTTCTTTAACCTTTAGCTAGTCCTTTTTGTGTTTTGCTTTTATGTTTTTAGCTGGTGTTCTTCTTCCTTTAGTTTTAGCTAGTATTTTTTGTTTTGTAGCTTTTTGGTTGTGTTTACTCAGTGTTCTTCTCTCAGTTTTAACGAGTTTTGTTTCTCGGCTTCACCCTCTCACTTTCAGCTTCTTCAGCAAAGTTCAGCTGTCATTCAGCTCTCAGCATTAACTGCATTTTTGCAGAAAATTCTTCTTTTTTTTTCTGTTTTCTCAGCAACAAGAAACGTTTTTGTCCAGGTTTGAATAATCACTTGAAGGTTTTTATTTGATGTTGTTTGAACAACGTTGAAATACAAGAACCAACGAGTGATCGGGACCGGCTCAGTCTTTCCTGTACTGAACAGATCTGCCTGCTTTTCGTGCATGACGTGCACATTTTGATTTAACGACATTTCCTCATGCATTTCGAGCGAGCAGAAACCCCCCGCTGCTCAAAAGGACAATTTTCTTCCCATAAAGTTGCATTAGAGATTCAGTGACTAATCGTCCATGTTGGTCTCTAATGTGTTTGAAAAGCTAAAATCAGATCAGACCTTTGTCCTGGCGTGTCTCGCTCTCTGCTCAGACACCATTTTAATACATTCGGTTTCATTTTAGCTGCTGCTGAGTGGAGCCATCTCTAATGGCCGAAAGTGCACCACTTTTGTACAATTTAGTCTTTTTGGTGTCAATCCTCTCTTCCCATCAGCTGCTTTGTGCCGTGATTTGGTTTTGTCTGTGTCAGGATTGTTAGCAGCACGCCTCACAAACCAGTAGATGAATTTGAATGAAGCTCTCAGAGGCTCATTGAATATACGTCTGCGTTGATTAACACACTTTGAGAGCTACAAAATGCATGATTATTATTATATATTTTTTTTTGAAACTCTGAAAATAATTGTTGGCATCAGCCAAGACTTTTTCCCCACTGCTCTTTTCTGCATGGGTCGCCACAGTGAGATAACTTATTTGTAGAGTTTGCTTCTCTTTTTTTTTAACACTGAATTTCAGATGCAACTGGGCTAAAACCCACATCTTCTGGATTACGAGACTGCAGCACTGACCACCAAGCTACCCTCTCACCTCTTAGCATTGCCTATCTGTTAGTTAAATATCTCAGGAATCACTGGACAGAACTTAGTGAAACTCAGAATATAATCACTTCTTGCACCTCGACAACTTGTTGAGTGAATGTTTGTAAAACATTCACACTTGTGATCCATTTTTCTTCCGTACTTTCTTCAGCATCTTTCTCCTTCCACACGTTTTGTGCTATTTCCACAAATCATAAATCAAAACGTTCACCTCCTTCAGGACAATCCTGCTATGACTTTTGGTATTGGTGCCACTTTAGCGTTTTGAAATATTTAGCCTTATATGACATTTTTTTCCTCATAGAAATCGAACTATCATTTTACATCCTTCATATCTTTAGATGTGTTTACAAACTTTTACTGCTCCTTTCACATTTTGTTCTGCTTCAGCTTTTTTCAGCTTCCTTGTGCAAATTTAAAAATTTGTCAGCTGCTTTCAACTAATTTCAGCAGTTTTGATACTTTTATATTCTTTCTACTATATACAAGTGCTTCTTCTAACTTCTTTCTGCTAATTTCAGCTTGGTATGCTCTAATGAGCTTCTTAAGGAAAGTTTTACTTTTTTCTGCCATTTCAATTGTTTAAATGCTAATTTCAGCTTTTTCAGCTAATCCCCCATTTTTTGCACACATTTAAACTTTGTTCAGCCTAATTCCACAAAAATGTGCTCTCTCTACTCCCTTCTTGTAATTTCAGCTTCTTTCTGCCTTTTTTTTAGCTACTTTGCTGTTTATTTTTTGCTAATTTCACCTTTTTTCAGATAATTTCCACTTTTGTATGCTAATTTCTGCTTCTTCTTCATATTTGCACAAGTTATTTCTGCTTTCTTCTGTTAATATAAGCTTGTTCTTACTTTTCAGTTACCTTTTAGCATTCTTAGCTAATATCAGCTGTTTTCAGATAAATTCAAGTTTTTGATGGTAATTTATGCTACTTTCAGCCTAATTATTTTCTCTCTACTAATTTCATCTTGTTATGCTCCTTTCAGCTTTTTCTGCTAGTTTCAGCTTTTTCTGTTCTTTCAGCTACTATTTAGCTATTTTGAGACTAATTTTAGCTTTCTCAGCTAATTCCACTTTTTTAATCTCATTTCAGCTCCTTCCACTTCCCTCTGATAGTATAAACTTTTTTCTTCCTTTTCAGCTATTTTGTTTTTTGTTGTTGTTGCTAATTTAACCTTTTTTTAGCTGATTTCCTAAATTTTGTGCTAATTTCTGCTTATTTAAACCTATTTCTGCACATTTGTGTTCTTTCTGCTTTCTTCTGCTAATTTAGTCTTGTTGTTCCATCTCAGCTACATTTCAGAATGTTTGGTTTTAGCTAATTTCAGCTGTTTTTCAGCAAGTTCTTCTTCAATAAGCATCCACACTGCATTTTCACAGGAAATATAATTTCTCTAGTTATCGTTTGTACTTGATTCAAGATGGCTGCCACAGCTAGTTCACATTTGAGGGAATTTCTTCAATTGTAATAATAATTGTAAAATAATTTGGGGGGAATGGTGGTGCAGAGGTTGGAGAAGATAGGCCTGTGATCAGAAAGTCACAGGTTAAACTCCCCATACCATCAACATCAAGATGTGGGTGGAAAAGGTGAAACACCTGCTTCCACCCTCATTTGTCCCACTCCGGGCCCCTGAGCAAGGCCCTTAACCCCCACCACTTGCTCCCCCTCAAAAAAAAAAGTTATCTTGAAAATGAGTTCCCATGACTCAATGAGACTAACCTGTATAGATAAAGGGTAAATTAAAAAAAAAGTGCCTGATTGAAAACACAACTTGCTAAAGACTTAAACTGTTGCTCAGACGCTGCAACATTTTGCAGTTGTCTTTTAAAGCCCAAACCATCACCAAGACTTTTCCCTTCAGCTGTGGAAAGAGATGCACTACCTCATCTGGTTTCACACATCCTGCACAAAAATAGGGAAACTTTATCCTAAAGCAGCGGGGGGATAGTGTGACACAGTCAGAGGGGGAAGCTAAAGCTCGGCTCGGTGACAGCCTCGTTGCTGGGGGTTTAGAAACCCCCTCGTGCTGCAGAACTGAGCAGAAACCGCATGGTGTTTGTTGCTTTTCTTGTATATCTGCAATGCGTCTTCATCAGTGGAACATTGTTTGTGTCTTCCCTCGCAGTCTAATTTTGTCTGGTTTAGCAGGAACACAAACAGCTTTCGCCAAAAGATCCACAATGAGCGAGGCGCTTCAAAGACTCAGGAATCTTCTCCCCTCCTCGATGATGCTTGCACTTTAAAGCATGCACCAAGACTGAATGCATGCATATGTATGCCACGTGTTTTATGTCTATTTATAAGAAAGAAAGGAAGATTTAAAAATGTGTGTGCGAGTGGGAGTTTTGAGCGCTCTGTGGCGTTTGAGTGTGCAGGGACTGGAAGCAGCACATGGTGTGCATGTTTCTCAAGCTCGTCTGCATCAGATGGTAAAAATTTAAAGAAGTGGGACAAGTCAATCAATTAAAACCAGCAATTTAAAAAAATAGATGTTACATATAATTTATATCTGCCTGGAGTGGTAGAGGAAACAAAACGGAGCGATTTTGCTGCAGATTTACTTTTTAGATATACCGTACAAGTAAGATTTGCTATGTTTTCTTTCTAATTTGATGTATTTGAAGTGATCAAATGGCAACATAAAGCTCACTGGGTTTCAGTGAAACTTCAGTAGACCCTCGTTTATTACGAGTGTTGGATTCCAGTAGCAACATTA
>JAVCKU010000182.1:23946022-23956785 GCA_032273985.1 Hypsolebias coamazonicus
TAAAAAATAAATAAAAAGAAATTAGTAAGAAACAGCTGAAAAGCAGCTTAAAAAGCAGAAAAATTCCTAAATAACCAAAAGTGGAGAGAGCACATTTTTTATGAATTAGGCTTAAAAAAAGTTTAAATTGGTGCAAAAGATGGGGAATTAGCTGAAAAAGCTAAATTTTGCATTAAAAAAAGCTAAATAGTAGCTGAAATGGCAGAAAATGCTGAAGCTTGCAGAAATCAGCTGAAAGGAGCATAACAAGCTGAAATTAGCAGAAAGAAGTTAGAAGAAGCACAAAAATGTTGAAGTTAGCAGAAAGAACATGAAAGAAACACAAAAAGCTGAAAAAACAAACAAACAAACAAAAAAACCAGCTGAAAGCAGCTGAAAAAAGTGTAAATTTGAACAAGGAAGTTGAAAGAAGCTGATGCAGAACAAAATGTGAAAGCAGCAGTAAAAGGTTGTAAACACATCTAAAGATTTGAAGGATGGAAAAACTCAATTCATTTTCTATGAGGAAAAAAAAGGCAGAAAAGGCTAAATAATTCAAAAAGCTAAAGTTGCATCAATACTAAAAGTTCTAGCAGGATTGTCCTGGAAGAGCCGAATGTTTTGATTCATGATTTGTTGAAATAACTTGAAAACTGCAGGATGAGAAAGATGCCCGAAAACAAACGGAAGAAATATGGATCACAATAGAGTGAATGTTTCATGAACATTCACACAATAAATATGGATTATAAATAACTGATATCAAAGTCAGTCTGTTCACTCGAACTTGCTGACAGGAAGTAATATCTCTTGATGAGTGAAGTCGACAGATTGTCACGTCTTGTCGTCTGACTTCTTGTACCTTCTGGGATTTCTCAGCCACCATGAGAACGAGGTCGAAGTCATACGTTCCAAGCGAGTGCTCGTACAGATCGTTGACATTAACGAGGAAGAGGAGGTACTTTAATGCCTCTTCAGCGCTCACAGAGCTGGGAGCTTCAGGAGGATTCTCTGCACAGACACAAACACTGAATTATCTGAATGACTTAATATCCACCACCGTGTCCGGCAGGTCGTCAGTACGTGCACCTCACCTCGAAGCTCATGGACTTTCTGCAGAGCGATCTCCAGCTCTGGGACGGTCTTCTTCACATGAGAAGTCAGGATGGACAGACAGAACCTTAAAGAACACCACCATGATGAGTACACCACAAATACACACACACTTAGCTTTAGATCCTGTGGAAACCAGTGTCATGTCTCCTGTTGCTGCGGGATGTGAACAGTGATTGTAGTTTTTGAGAGGAGTGTTTTTCTGAACTGGAACTGAACAGGGAACACAACCGAACCTTAATGGTTTTGCTGTAAGTCTTAACGTCATCCAGCTCCTGAAACCTTTAATGAGGCCCTCTCCACCGATCAGACACCTACCCTTCATCTCATCCGCCCAACCAAGGCAACCCTACAGAAGGGCTTGTTGATCCAGGATGGAGACATTGCGATTGTGAAAGACTTTGTTGATTTTTGCTTATTTTGATCATTCAAGGAGCTAACAGGAGTTTGGCCCCATCCACTAACAGCGATAAAGTCAAGCGAAGAATTGAGTCTGATGTTGTCAAGAGAAATAATAAATTAAAAACTTCTCCAAGCCTATAATCAAGCACGGTGCCCGTCCACCTGAGAACCTTTATGCCCCACAATAATGATGTTGCATAAATCATCATCGTATCATTGCATGTATCATCATTAGGCCTGTCGCGATAAGCAATAAATCAATTAATCGCATGATGAATTTAAATTATCGACATTTTCATTTATCAGTTTTATCGTTTCTTCGTGTCTCTTTCTACTGAAGACACTGGATGACAAAAGTCTCAACTCTGGTTTTCTTCACTAACGCCTCCCTTTCTCTTTAAAATCAGTTTTAATAATAATAATAATAATAATAATACTTTATTTGTATAACACCTTTCAAACAAATGTTACAAAGTGCTTCACAATAATCAATTAAAACAACATCATAAATGACATCAGAAACACAAAAGTTATACCAAATCAATTAAAATAGATAACAATATAAGAAAAAAAAGACATTCCGATATTAAAAGTCTGTCACCAGTCGAACTCTGGGAGTGGAAAGTAATAACAGATTTAAGGATCTGAGATTGCAAGAAGGGATATATACAACTGTCCAAAAGCATAAACAGCTAAGCTGAGAAGCTAAGCTACGAGCTAAGCTAACAGGCCGACCTCGAGAAAAAACCTCTGTCTTGTTGAAGCTTCAAAATTCACGGTTGAAACCTGTGCCTTCATGTAAAAAGTTGTTTTTCTCTGTAAAAAGAAGCCGAGAACGTGTTTACTGATTTATTTATTTATTTATTATTAACGCTTTGTGTGAAAAATACTATGCTAAAGAACTCAAATCATACCAAGCGTCCGCCATTTTGAGAACCGAAAAACAGGAACGAGACAGCCCATGTCACGTCAAGGGGCCTCCCTCCCATTTTCCTTAAAGAGACACGCTGCTCGCTCCCTCACTATCCATCCTTCGGTTCAAAGTCGAAAAAAGATACTACACTCAAAACAAATTAACCAATTCTTCTTAAATTTGGAAATTACTAATTATTGTCAAATTTCAAACAATATTATCGTTTATCACAATACTTTCTGACACAATTAATCATCCAGCAAAATTAGTTATCGTGACAGGCCTACCTAATCCAGATGCCCTTCCTGATGCAACGTGGGCTCGAACATGCAACCTCAGGATTACAAGACCACGGCACTGACCACCAAGCAACCGCAGGCCCCACAAGAACAATGAATTGTGCACAGTCATAATCAGAGCAACAAATACAGACTGCACGTTTGAAGACGGTAGATGTGATTTCATGCATTTTGGTGTATTTTAACGGGTTGTTGAACATCTTTGTACTTTTAATAAAAATATATAATTTTTTTTAATGCAGACCCCCGAGGCTGCTCTTATGAAGCACTTGTGAAGATTTTAGAAACACTGCTGTTTTTATTTATATAATAAATGTTTAGTTCTGCATGGTGACTCTGACAGAAACACGACTGACTTGTTGGGATCCATGGACTCCATGGCACTCCGTAAAGCATCACAAACAATGTCAACCTTCTTCTGGGCCGAAACCAGCCGGGTCTGGAGCGGGCTGCTGTCAGGACGGGGGTACATGCTGCTGGTCGTGTCTTCCTCTCTGGGCTCAGCAGAAACAACAGAGTTAATAAAAGAACTCTTTCGAGTGATTAAAGCCTCATTTGAATCCTGACAGTTTCTTACTTGAGCTCAGTGAGGAAGAGGTTGATGGAGTTGATGGAGTCGAGCTGTGTGATGAAGGTCTCAACGTTTTCCAGGAAAACCTGCAGATAAAAAAAACAATCATTGGATTTAATCCTGAGGTTATTACCGTACTTGCCGCTGTACATGTTGCTTTGCCGTACAAGTCGCATCTGTTATGCGTCAACGCTGACCAACCGGAAACGTGGGACAGTGTTGTGCCAAAAATCGATTGGCTGCCAAATGGCAGCCGCGGGAGTGTGCACAGAAGGACTTTAACGAGAATTTAACAAGATTAACACTTAAAAACAATTATTTGTTTGCTCAACATTATAGTAAGGGTGTGTATAAATGCACTTTAATGGTCATATCAGCTGCATTTCATCTGGGCAGCGCAGTGAAATGCAGCTGATATGACGTTTGCTCCAGGAGTTCCGGAGCAAGACGAAGGTGGCTTTGTATGGCAAGACCAGTGTCTCATTAATAGCTGCTTTTACCTATTAATGAGACACGTGGCTTGCCATATTACTTGAGGGCCCTCTAGTGGCTGAAAATGGTAGCGTTCGATATTTTCCATGTCAGAATGAATGAAATCGTCAGATCTCAGCCAAAAATTGGCTTATAAATACAGGGAAAAACACAAATAATTTGCTTCGTTGTGTAAGTCGCAGGGCATGCTAATGTATGCACAAAAGTGCGACTTATACAGCAAAAAATACGGTAGTCATTTATCATCATCAGTGTTAACGTCACGCTCTGAAATCATTTTATTAAAAGGATGCAAACAGAGCAGCAGCAGTTCAAGCAGTTTGATGCCAAAACTTTTCAGAGCTAAACTGATTTGTTAAAACTTCTTGAAGGTGAGCGGTTGTCCTCCTTTCGAAGAGAAACCACCAACTGGTCTGAGATCAGTCACAACGGCCTGTTTTTTTTATCTGCCGCAGCTTGTCTTGTTTTTACAAACCTCTGCTCGTGTGTTTTAATATTTCAGGCGTTTCAGTTGATTTCTTGTTCATAAGCTTCTATATTCATACCCATCTGCTCACAACAAACTCATGTTCAGTCTGCTGTTTAATTCAGTGGTGCCCAACCCTGGTCCCTGAGGAACACCATCCTGCATGTTTTAGATGTTCCTCTGCTGAATGAAAGGATGGTTAACAGGCTTCTGCTGAACTTAAGTAATTAAACCCTTGAATCAGGTGTGTTGGAGCAGAGAAGCAACTAAAACATGCAGGATGGTGTTCCTCAGGGACCAGGGTTGGGAACCACTTTATATGTTTGCTATTTTGGGGGGTAAATGGGACCTTGTGTACACAGTTTCGTTCCATGTCATGTACCACATGAGACGCAAATGACAATAAACTCACTTCGACCCTTAATTTTGAAAACCTTTTGCTGCATATATTTGATATTACTTGATTGTGTTTTAAGCGTTGTACTGTACTTTCAATGTGTTTCCTGCGTTTCTCACTTTTTATTTATTGATCTTTTGTGTTGACTGTGCTGTTTTGAGAACGTTCCTCAGATAATCTTTGTTTCTTTACCATCCAGCCATGTTACAAAACTTTGCAGTAAAGTTCATAAATACCTTTGGATTGTGATCAAAAATGAGGTTCAGGTTGATCCTCAGCTTCCTCATACATTCAAAGGACTCTCTGAACCTCAGCCTGTTAACAAAAACATAAAATCAAATAAACTAGTAAATAAAAAACAAGACTTTTGCCTCTCTAGTTGAACGACCGCAGTAGTTGTGAGTTTTCATCGGCTCATTCAGTGTGTTAGTCTGGACACACGGGATGCTACTAAAGCTTCGGCTGACTATCGGTTACTAATCTAAAGAACTAACAGCAAGGATGAAACTCACTGGTCCAACCACTTCCTGAGCTGAGCCAACACCAGCGCTCTGTGGTGCACGGTCTCCAGATTCCCCCGAGGCATCTGGACACACATGAAGTCAAACCTGTGAAACACGCTGAAGCAACACGTTTAAAATCCGTCAACTGTAAATGCAGCACGTGTTTTTGATCCAGCTGACCTGAAGAACCACTCTGGTGTCCTGAGGCACCACGGTGACAATCCTGGATCCTCTCTCCACTCGCCGAAGTGTCTCATCGTTCTGACCGCCATCAGAGGCCAACGCTGCCTGCAGCCCTGAGGGGGTCAAAGGTCATCTTCACTTCAACTGTACTGGAAATACGAGCAGCAACAGGACCCTCCTTGTCGAGGCAGATGCTAAGACATAAAGCCATACTGGGACACGGCACTGGGTCACTGCAAAAATCAGCCCCGTCCCCTTTGGTACTTTGGAAGTACCCACATGTTTTGCACTCTCTTGTAAATGAGTCCTCGAGGCTCAGTGGGATTAACCTGTCTGAATAAAGGTTGAATGAACATATGTACCATTTACCATAATTTCCAGACTATAAGCAGCTACTTTTTTCACACGCTTGGAACACCGCGGCTTGTAATAATATTAATAATAATAATAATAATAATAATAAGCACTGTGTGTTGTTATCATTGTTTGTTCCCACACAATGGAGAAATTAGTTCTCTGCATTTAAACCATTGCACGTGGGATACACCCCGGTGGAGCAGTGGGCAGCTATGTAAGCACCCGGGGAGCAGCTGGGGATTAGGTGTCTTCCTCAGAGACACCACATGTGTAAATGGCTGGGGATCGAACCGAAGACTTTGTTCCCGAGTTGGCTGCCCTACCTCTACCCCATCTCAGCCCCTATAAACTGCTGCAGCTAATATATGGATTTATTTTTTTTTGACGGGCTAACGAGCTTCCTGCCACCAAAACATTTAGCCTCGTCACGCATGGGCGCTCACACAGCTGCGCAATACGTCTCTCTCGGGGGGGTGGGTCCTCGTGACTCAATGAGACTACCTGAATAAATAAAAGTGAAACAATAAAAATCTGACCAATGAAATGACTGAACAGGTCACAGTGTTCTCCCCTCCCCGTTCCACACTTGAATTAAGTGTGAATTGTGCATTAATGTGGGCATGGCTAATATTCGGGTGCGCTCAATAGTCTGGAAATTACGGTAGGTACCTGTAAGTACATTGGAAGGACTACTCTGTAAGTGACCCATAAACACCATCGAAGTATCCTGTTTGTACAACTTAAGTCCCTGTAATTACTGTGTTATTACTTAAAATGAAACCCTATAATTACCCTGAAAGTACCATGTAATTAAATCACAAGTAACCTTTCTATATCTGTGTAGAACCCTGTAATTATCCTATAAGTAACCCAAATATGCTGTGAAAAGTATGATGTGTACTCAGTCTAATCCTTACTGTTAATCTAATATGATCATCAGAAGTACACAGCTCAGATCGTACCATTATTTATAAAAACAGCCAGTCCTAAATCAGCTGACAACTACTGCTGTTGTGAAAATAACCTATGATTTATACACGCTGGTTAAACTGAGCAGTACCTGTTCAGTAAAAATTAACATTGTAATAGAAAATGTTCATGTTTGACTTGAATCTTGTGTTTGCATCCGTCTCACCTGTGACTGTGAGCGTGCTCAGCTGGAGGCAGCGGCAACTGTGAGAGTGTGTGGTGACGAGGAGGAAGTCATCACAAACCGCAAACGAACAAACATGGGAAGCAAGCTGAGGAGGGAGCAAACTGCAATAAATATAAATTCTTTTAAAACGTCACATGGGTTTTGATTTCCTAATAGATTTAGACTTCAGACCTCTGTGTCTCCTGCGTACAGGCGGGATCTGTCTGTGAGGCCAAGCAAGGATTCCTAAGACAAGAGAAACATTTAGACTCCATCAATACAATCAGTAATACTAGAGAAACTGCATGTCCTGCGAAAATACAGTATGAACACTTATTGTTGCAGAACGTGCTGAAAAACAGCTGAAATTAGCTAAAAACATGCTGAAATGTGGCTAAAATGGAAGAACAAACCAAAGTTAGCAGAAGGAAACAGAACACATATTTGCTGAATCAGGTTTAAATAAACAGAAATGAGCACAAAAATCAAGAATTTAGCTAAAAAAGCTGAAATTAACAAAAATAGCTGAAAAGTAGCTGAAAAGTCAGAAAGAAGCATAAACTACCAGAAGGAAGTGGAAGGAGATAAAAACTGTAGATTTAGCTGAAAAAGCTAAATTTAGCATAAAACAGCTAAAAAGTAAATGACATAGAAGAAAAAGCTGAAACTAGATGAAAGGAAATTAGCTGAAATTAGCTAAATAAGTTGGAAATTAGCTGAAATTAGCTAAATAAGTTAATTAGGCTGAAAGTAGCAGAAAAAACAAAGAACTTAAATTTCTCCGAAAACAGCTGAAAATACCCCAGAAATGCCAAAGGTAGCTGAAAAGGTAGAACAAGCTTAAATTAGAAGAAGAAAGCAGAAAACACATTTGCTGAAAGAAGCAGAAATTAACACAAAAAAGGTGGAAATTATCTGAAAAAAGCAGAAATTAGCAAAAAAAAAAAAAAAAAAAACACCAACTAAAAAGTAGCAAAAAAGGCAGAAATAAGCTGAAAATACAAGAAGTGAAGAGAGCACTTTTTGTTGAATTACTGTAGACTGAAAAAAGATGAAATCAATATGAAACAGCTATATAGTAGCTGGAATATTAGAAAAAAGCTAAAACTTGCAGAAACAAGCTAAAAGGAGCATAACAAGCTGAAATTGGCATGAAAAAGTTAGAAAAAGCATAAAAATGTTGTAGTTAGTAGAAAGAATATGAAAGAAGCACAGCTGAAAAAACAGCTTAAATTAGCTGAAATTTTTTTTTTTTAATTTGCACAAAGAAGCTGAAAGAAGCTGAACCAGAACAAAACGTGAAAGGACCAGTAAAAAGCTGTAAACAGATCTAAAGCTCTGAAGGATGGAAAATTATCTCAACTCATTTCTTATGAGAAAAAAAAAAATGGCAGAAAAGGCTAAATATTTTAAAAAGCTAAAGTTACACCAATACCAAAATTCATAGCAGGATTGTCCTGAAAAACCTCAATGTTTTGATTTATGACAAGAATTGCGTCAAAAAACGTACGGAAGAAAAGTGGATGAGAATTGTCTGAATGCTTCATAAACAACACAATAAGGTTGATTATCTTTTTTTTTTTTTATCTGAAAAAGGGACAGTGTTCATTAATTAATAAGACAATCATCTGTTTTTACTTGTTTAGGCTGAACTTTGATTTCTACACCAAAACTAAACGTCCGGAGAGTCTCCGGTGTCTTTAGGGAGAAAGTCCGGTAACTTTGCTGAACCTGAGAGACACCGTGGAGATTTGAACTTCAGCCGACATGAACTCAGATGAACTCAGCAACAAGTTTTAAAGGACTAACAGGTTCAGAGGAGCAGCAGTTTCATGTTCAAGGATGAATGAGAAACCTGCACCAAATGGTTACAGAGTCCAATCGGACACGGTTCTGTTTTCTTGCACCTCTGTTTTCCGTGTCATCATCCACAGTTGATCCTTATTCTAATCACCCCAGGTGCTCCTCTCTGTCTCGTTAGTGTCAGTATTTAGACTGTGTGTTTTCACTCCTTTGGTATCCGGGCTTTATCCTTCCACGGTGTTATGGTCTGTATCTGCTCCACCTGTCGTATCCTCTTTAAAGTAAGTTTTGCTGCCCTGTCAGCATTTTGTTTTGTTCAATAAATTATTTATTTGCTCTATTGAGTCCTCCTGTTTTCCTGCATGTGGGTTTGAATCTTAAACTGCAGATCATGACAGAAAGCCCGGATCCTAAAGAATCCAGCAGGAAAATTGACATTTTTAAATGGCTCGCCCATGAGGCGGACAAAACTGCCCAGATGGACAAGGAAAAGCGGGAGTGAGAGGAGGCGAAGCCTGCCAATCTGATGGGGCAGCTGTCAGCTGGAGTAGTCTAGACCTGCCAGGAGACAAAACCCTCGCAGCTGCAAGGTGGAAATCCTCCGATCTCCACTCCTGGTAGAGGAGGAAGAGAGGCAGACATCCCAGTTCTACGAAACGCATCTGGCCATTAAGCCTGCGTGCTGCTCTCCACACTATCACCACTTTTCCGCCTCCTGCTCAGAAGAGTATCCCAAGCCCTAAGAGCTCCAGCTTGCTCTTGGTCCTGGCTCACGCTGCCACGGCAGAATGTCCAGAAGGCATAACCGAACCGGACCCACCGACCTGCAGCTCCTCCATCCACCTTCTAAGACGCACTAGGCCGAGAAGGGGAGAATTTCGCTGCGGGAGGGGCACCCGAGCCCTCACTTGTCAGAAGGGCGATCGGGCTCTCATCCAGCTGAGGGGTCACCTCAACCAATGGAACAGCAAAACCCCCACACCTGCGTGTCTGTGGCTTGTGGGGAGGACAGTCCCCACACCTGTGTGTCTGTGGCTTGTGAGCCGCACCTGCGTGTCTGTGGCTTGTGGGGAAGACGGCCCTCGCACCCGTGTGTCTGTGGCTTGTGGGGAGGACGGCCCCTGCACCTGCGTGTCTGTGGCTTGTGGGGAGGACGGTCCCCGCACCTACGTGTCCATGGCTTGTGGGCCACACCTGCGTGTCTGTGGCTTGTGGGGAGGACGGCCCCTTCACCTGCGTGTCTATGGCTTGTGGGGAGGACGGTCCCCGCATCTGCGTGTCTGTGGCTTGTGGGCTGCACCTGCGTGTCTGTGGCTTGTGGGGAGGACGGCCCCTTCACCTGCGTGTCTGTGGCTTGTGGGGAGGACGGCCCCTGCACCTGTGTGTCTGTGGCTTGTGGGGAGGATAGTCCCCACACCTGCGTGTCTGTGGCTTGTGGAGAGGACGCCCCCGCACCTGCATTTCTGTGGCTTGTGGAGAGGACAGTCCACGCACCTGCGTGTCTGTGGCTTGTGGGGAGGACGGCCCCTGCACCTGCGTGTCTGTGGCTTGTGGAGAGGACAGTCCATGCACCTGCGTGTCTGTGGCTTGTGGGGTGGACGGTCCTCGCACCTGTGCTTCAGTGGGGGTTGGAGGTGACATTTTCCATCCACCGATGCTCAACCTACGGGTCCGGCTACAGCAACAACTCCTGTTTCCCCTGAGGAAGCCACATCTTCTCATCCGACGAAGCAGAAGAGCCAAGCTCAACCAACTAAGCAGATGAGCCAGCCTCATCTGACAAAGCAGACGAGCAAGCCTCTTCTGGGCCCCAAGCCTCCTGCAGCTCCTGAGGATCCCACGCCACATGAAGCTTCCAAGGTGTTTCCCACACCGCATGCAGCTCCTGTGGTTGTCTTTACTCCTGCTTCAGGGTCTCTGGGCTTTTCGCCTGCTGCAGAGTCAATGGCTTCATCACCTATCTCTGGCCTGACTCGAGGAGGGTCCAGGCGTACACCACCAATAAGAAACTATGGGCGATCCCCTGACCGGCTACCTGGACACCTGTCTCACCCTGGATGGTCCCCCTGGCCATCCACCTGAACTCTTGGGCATGGGTGTTATTTCCCCTTTTTCAGTTTTCCCAGGTTCCTACCTGTCGGCTTTTCTTT
>JAVCKU010000182.1:24062939-24073529 GCA_032273985.1 Hypsolebias coamazonicus
CGTTTGAGGCTAAAAGCCTTGAAGGAATGGAGATCGCCCATTTAGTGCTGGAGTTGTTGATAATGGAGGTTGTTATTGCCATTTTAAAACTATTGTGCGATCCATCTTGAATTTGGTTGACTCCCGATTAGGGCTGAACTATTTTGGAAAATATTCAAATTTAGATTTTTTTTAGCTCAATATTACGATTTAATATGCGATTATTTTTCAATGTCTTCTTCTCATGTGTTTTTCAACGAACTCAAGCACTAAATCAATCCGTTTCAGTTGTTTTCAGCTCCACTGCAACTCCGTTTCTGCATTTGTTTGTGTAGCGCTGGGATGGCAACTTAGCTAAAATGTGTGCACGAGGGCGTTCTGTTCCACTTATCCATTGTGTTTACCAAAGCTGTAAACCCAGGCTTGGTCACTATATTAATGGGCATGAGGTCATTCGCTTTGAACTCCGTTATTGCTCAAGTTATTTCTGCGTGCCGTTTTGATTTATGTTCATATGAAGTAATACCTTCGAGCAGTTCGTCAGTGATGCCTGTCGGCTGCTACTTTGCTTACTTGAAGTTGAAGCACTGGTTGTTAGCATTCTATCCATGCAACTATTGCAAACAGCTTTGTGGTGTTTTTTAAGTGTTGATAAAGATTCGAGGTGTTACCTCGAGAGGTAGCAACAGCAGCATGGCAGGTTCTGCACAGTACATGTCGTTGTGCAGCGTCTTCTTTTTTGTAGCCAAAATAATTCAAACAACTGACATGCCGCCCCTCTTTGGCACCAAACTTTCAGACGTGTCAGCTTCTGTCGAGCCGGACGCCATTGTGCAACTGGTTAAAGCGCAGTGACTTCTGCTCTCTGCTCGCCTTTGAGAGCCAATTTCGCCATTGTATGGGAACATACAACGATGACAGTACATATTATTATTCCGCTCACTCGCACGTCACGTAACCAGATTACGTGACCAGTCAAATCTCAGCCTTTGCCATTAGAAAATCTTGTTTTATCACATTGCAATATTGTTGCAAATGTAATTAATTGTTCAGCCCTACTCCTGATGATATTCAGTTAAGGTGAAGTCAAATTCTTTATTTCTGCAAGGTTCAATGAAAACCAGTTTTAGTGATTTGTGAGATATTTTTTTTTTGCCAAAAGGACAGAAACATTTAAACAAATGCTCAGATTCAAACGTTATCACTACGCTTCTGCCTTCTGTGATTAATACTGAAAATTTTAAGGTTTACACAGAAAAGTATGGAGTCTATGTGTGATAATAGATTTAATTTATTCATTATTTCACAAGTGTTTATGAATCTCCTTTTAATTTACCTCCTTCTTCCGTGTGGAGTCCATGAAGTTTTAAATCTAAGAGCTCTCAACTCATTACTCAGAGTCATCAATTTACATTTTATTCCTTCTTTTTCCACTAAAACCATCAGCAGCACTGTAACAATATAATATTTGTAACCAGATAAATTGCATTTCCTGCAAAAATTGCCGAATGAATGATGTTGCTGTTTTTTTATGAAAGTTGCTGAAGAAGCTGAATGCTGCTAAATAGGTTTCATAGCTAAACTGATCATGTGTGCTGAATTTGAACTGCTGACATTCCTGAAAGCAGAATGCAGCTGAAATGTGTAAAGAAAAAAAAGCTGAATAAATAAGAAATTTAGCAGAAATTCGCAGAATAAGGCTGAATAGATTACAAAAAGTCTGAAATTAGTTAAAAAAAGTAACTGAAATTAGCAAAAAAAAAAAGGCTGAAACACCTTAAAACAGCCGGAATGGGAGAAAGAGGCTAATATGAGCATAACAAGCTGAAATTATAAGCACAAAAAGTGGAAATTAGCACAATATAAAAGAAAACGAAAAGAAAAGGCAGGAAAAAGGTTAAAACGAGCAGAAAGAAGCTAACAGGAGCAGAAAAAATAGCTGTAAAAAACAAAAGGAGCAGAAGGAAACTAAAATGAGCTGAATGCAGGTAGTATTAGCTGAAATAAGCAGGGAAAAAAAAGCCAAACCAGAACATCAGCTGAAGTGAGCAGCACAAAGGGTGTGAATGCTGTGGATAATATTCATATTCATTGAGAAAAAACATGGCTGAAAAATACATATTTCAAAAAGTAAAAATTACACAAATTCCAAAAGTCACAGCAGGAATGTCCTGAAGTTGTTGAACGTTTTGATACATGAATTGTTGAAATAGCACTAAAACTTGTAGAGCAAGTTGCGTCCCAAAAAATATAAAGAAGGAAAACAAATCCCAAAAGTTTGAATGTTTTCTAAGTATTAACACAGTTACCGTAGAAATAACTGATTATAAAATGATCTGGAATAAATAACTAAATAAGCTTATAAAACAGCAGGTTCCAGAAAATAAAATAGGCAAAGACTTACAGCCATTTAACTTTACATGAACCCATTCATTATGTTTATAGTGTCTTTATTTGTGCATCATTTAATTTCTGAAACTGAATGATGTTTAAACAGTAAAACAGTGATAATAAATGTATTTTGTTGCCCGTCTTTCCAGAGTAGTTTCTGTTTACAATCAGCCGGCTGCGACCAGCAGAGAAGTGACAATCAGACGCTGTTTGTCTTTCACACGTTCACTCGCCGAGCCACAGGTTTGTTGATGTTTTTGTGGGAGAGCAAATAGGATGTGATTGGGCATGTAATTAGCTGTGTGCACGCAGGTTTTCATCAGGTTTATGTTTCTGTTCAGGCAGCGCCGGTGAAATGTTCCCACAGCAGAGAGCGGCGAAGCTGCTTTAGCTTGCATCATCATTTTATTGAGTCTCATCCAACTTGGTCAACCTACGATTATTGATTCATTCAATGGAGTAACTCATTATTTTATATTGAAGGAAAATGTTTGTTTAGCTCCTTTATTATGTTGGGGATCAAAGGTTATTATTTTAATGTTCTTTTTCTTTCGACAAGTCTTTCCATCAGGCTACATAGGTGTGTTTTTCAAAGCCTGGTTGAATCAGACTTTTTTAGTTTTTAACTTTTATGCTATGAAATGAATTTCAGTTTGTAGCAAACAATGCAGAGTGCTGATAAAGACATCACTTCAGCCCTTTGGGGATGCCTCAAGAAAAGATGGCGACTTGTAACTTAACTGTACATCCTGTTAGTTGTGTTTGTTGTTTCTGAAGCGTTCACACTTCTGTGATCCATTTTTCTGCCATATGTTTTTTGGCACAATACTGTTCCTGCAGTTTTCATCTATTTCAACAAATCATAAATCAAAATGTTCAGCTCTTTCAGGACAATCCTGCTAGGACTTTTGGTATTGTGCAACTTTAGCTTTTTCAAATATTTAGCCTTTTCTGCCATTTTTTTTTTAATCTCATAAAAAATGAATGGAGCTCATTTTACATCCTTCAAATCTTGAGAAATGTTTAAAACCTTTTACTGCTCCTTTCACTTTTTGTTCTGCTTCAATTTATTTTAGCTTCCTTGTGCATTTTTTTCAGCTACTTTAACTAATTTCAGCTGTTTTGTGCTCCTTTCAAATTATTTCTGATCATTTCAGCTCATACTTCTTTCAGCTTATTTATGCAAGTTTCAGCTTTTTTTTAAATTATTTTTCAGCTACTATTTAGCTGTTTTTATGCAAATTTGAGCTTTTTCAGCTAATTACAATTTTTTTTTTGTCATTTCAACTTTTATCAGCCCAATTCAGCAACAATGTGCTCTCTCCACTTCTTTCTTGTAATTTCAGCTTTTTTTCTGCTTTTTAGATATGTTTCAGCTGTTTATTTTATTTTATTTTTGCTAATTTCAGCAGTTTTTTTAATTTAATTTTATTTATTTATTTACTTATTTTTTTTAGATAATGTTCACATTTTTGTGCTAATTTTTTAGCTTCTTTCAGCCTAATGGGCAAATATGTTCTTTCTGATTTTAAGCACGTTTTATATTTCCGACTGCCTTTTTAGCTAATTTTAACTTTTTTCAGATACCGGTAAATTAATGTTTTACTTGGTAATTTCTGTGATTTTCAGCCTAATTAACTTATTTGTGCTAGTTTCAGCTTGTTGTGCTCATTTCGGCTTTTTTTCTGCTAGTTTCAGCTACTATTTAGCTGTTTTATACAGGTAGTCCTCGACTTAAGGCGCCCTCGACTTACAGCAACTCAGACTTAAGAACAGGTGTGCGGTGCAGCGTTAACAAACATTTTACATGTATTTCCTCGACTTACGGCAAAAATTTGGACTTACGAACGGGTTTGCGGCGCAGTATAATGAGTTCCGACTTACGTTAAAATCGAGTTAAGAACGGTTTGTAGGTACGGAACCCGTTCGTAAGTCGAGGACTACCTGTATTAAACTTAGCTTTTTCAACTAATTTCATATTTTTAGCTCAATTCAGCTCTTTCCACTTCTGGTAGTTTACGTTTCACTCTACATTTTCAGCTACTTTTCAGCTATTTTTGCTAATTTCATACTTTTTAAGCTAATTTCCTACAAGTTTTGTTCATTTCTGCTTATTCAAACTTAGTTCAGCAAATATGTGTTCTTTCTGTTTTTTTTCCTGCTATTTTAGGTTTGGTTTTCCATTTCAGCTCAGCATGTTTTTAGTTAATTTGAGCAGTTTTTACAGCTAGTTCTTCTGCAATAAGCATTCACGCTGCATTTTTGCAGAAAATACAGTTTCTCTAGTTTGTTTTCAACATTAATATTGGTGCACACATTGCATATGTTTTCCCACCTTTCAGAGGATTTTAGTTGGCCCTATAAAGTTCCCCAAGTGGCTGAGAACGTTCAGGTCATTCCACAGGCATCTATCTAATTGGACTCTTGATAATTGATGAAGGTCCGTGGCTACTGGTGACTTTGTGATATCATATTATGCGCCGCAGAATCACATTTCCCTTCAGTGTCCTTGCTCGGTGCCGGCCTCCTTTTCCTTTTTCTGCAGCTCTGCTCAGATGACGTTACTCGCCGCCCGAGCTGTCCTTCACTCAGAAAAGGCAGAAAGCGTATGCAGCAACGTCCTTTCTTGGTTGCAGATGGAAAACACAGCGTCAGCAGACAGCACGGCTGCTGCCAGAGTCAGGGCGCCCGAGGAGACATGGATGAGAATCTACAAACAGACCGCATAAGAGCCAGAGGTCGTGCTGAATCATTATCTAAAAATCATAATTTGGGAAATTTAAATTTATTTTACCGTAATTGATCAGCAGAAAAAGTTTTAAGTGAATACATTTATTAATCTCCTAATTTCTGCTGAAAAAACTTGTGCTGCTAACCTTTGACCCTGGCATTAATGCTGACTTTTTGCATCCCTCTTAAGAGATTTACAAATGTTTCCTGATTCCCAGCCAGAAGCAAAGATAAAAGCATCAAAATCAAAATAAGTTTTATTATCATTGCTCAGAAGTACAGCGAGATTGGATTCCGTACAGTCGTCCGAAAGATGGGCGGAGTGTACGTGGCTGCAGCTACTAGGACAACAGATGGACATTAGAGATAGAAGTGGTTTAAACTTAAGATACTACTAAGCTACATAAGACGCTAAGTTGAGTATTTCATATGACTGAAACACAGTAGTCCCTCGTTTTTTGCAGGGGGTTATGTTCCGGACCCCCCTGCAACAAGTGAAAATCCGCAAAGTAGAGACATTATATTAATTTTAGTATTTATATGTATTTTAAGGCTTTAGAAACCCTTCCCACACACAATGTTCTCAACTCTTAATCCTACATCATTTTAACAACATATATATCTATATCTATAGACACATACAGACAGACAGACACAGAGGCAGACAGACAGATACTAAATTTTACTCACCAGCTCGGCAGAACAGCTGCGGCTCCATTCCGCTCTGACTTGGTTCCGTTTCTGTGGATCTACCCTGCCAGTTCTGGTCGGCTCTCTGGCTCGAGGTAGTGGCGACGGGCTGCAGAGAGAAGTTGGATCTATGGCGGCGCGTCCCCCGCTCAGAAGTCCTCATGGTCCGGCTAGCAGCTCTCAAGAACACCAGTGAGTTTGGAGGTCTGGTTTTGCTCCATTTCTGGTCCAGTTCCTTGTGGGTTCTATGCTACTGTCTGCATCTGCGGGGCGCCAAAGTCACTGTATGGATGAGCATCAAACTTTTTCCGATCAGATCAAAACTTTCCCTCTACGTATTTCAGCAGAAGGCAGCAGGTCTTCTGAGCAGGACACTGTTGCATTCTGGGAAATGTGGTCATTATGAGCGGGAATACAATGCAGGCTTTTTGAGAGATAACTACAAAAAGCCTGTCTGACGTATTTTATTTTCTCGTTAACTTTTTACTTTACAGTATCCTGTACTGGCCCAATCATGTGAGTAATATTAAAGCTGAAAGTCTTGTCATGCACAGTTTTTTTGTGTGTTCAATCTTACTTTGAAAAACCGCAAAAGAGCGAGTCCGTGAAAGTCGAACCACGAGGTAGTGAGGGACTCCTGTATCTCCTGGAATTTCAAGATTTACTCAGGAGGAAAAAAAAATCAAGGAAAACAGAAACCCTGCAGTTTACCAGAGTTGTCAATTCTACATTAAGGAAAGTAGTTATTGACTGTTCTAAAACTAGTCAGAAGTCATTAAATGATTTCATCATCTAAATTGTTTAATTTGTCAGAAAACAATGATGTCATGGAAGAAACAAAA
The DNA here is from genome assembly GCA_032273985.1 of Hypsolebias coamazonicus. Taxonomy (NCBI): domain Eukaryota; kingdom Metazoa; phylum Chordata; class Actinopteri; order Cyprinodontiformes; family Rivulidae; genus Hypsolebias; species Hypsolebias coamazonicus. The sequence goes on from JAVCKU010000182.1 coordinate 24,069,572, forward strand.
AGCTAGCTAAGATACCTAATTATATTTAGAACTACAAATTAAATTTATTTTATTGATGCTTGTGTTTTTTTAACGTCACAACTCCAAATCTCCATCTTCATCAAGTCTTGGGATCGGTAAAAGTGATTCAAGAGAAACACTGACTTCTTTCAGTGCAGTGATTTATTTTTGTGATTTAAATACGTTTAACAATTTAGCACTTCCTGTGCTCTGTCACAGAAACTTCAGGCACTCCTTTTATTTGCACAGGATTTATTTAGACCTGCAGGTCAGAGGGTATGGTCTTCACTATGGATCACTCAATGTTGGTTTTACATGCAAATATATTTGCAGCCTAAAGGTTGTAGGGTAAACATTTATTGCTCTGACTGCAGCTGGGAGGGACGGGCAGTACCCACTGCATGTTAAGAAGAGTAAGAATGATTTGCATGTTAAGAGTAAGAATAATTCATGCTTTCATGTCAAAGTCTCCCAGTAGCACCATGAAAAGTTGCCTTTTTCATTGCCTTTTTGAAAGAGTTGCTAAGGGGGTCTACAACCTTATTAAACACAGCAACACAGTCTCTAAGTTGGCAACACGACAGTCAACCAACACTTAGTAGTGGTGATATAAAACCTGATATTTTTGTTTACCAAAAATGTCATTGATTTGTTCTATTTAAATTTGCCAGTAATAATGAGTGCTATACCTTTGACTGTTAATGGCATGTGAGAGGAAAAACAACACAATGAAACAGTAGATGATTCAGAAAGGAGGATAATAGGAAAAGGGATGTTGCCTTTTTTTATTGTAACCATAATGAGTTCCTTCGCATGAGCAGCTGGTAGGTTTGACCTTGATACTTTTTTATAGACACAATCATAACGTGTCAACATGTGACCTACATTCATCAGTGCTGCAACAGCAGTTGGCTTTTAGAGCTTTAACTCGAAAAGGAGATGGAAGAACGTGCACACTGGCGATGGGAATGGGAACAAAATATTCAATCCAGAATAGAGGCAAAGAGAAAACGCTAGTGTATGTAAGAAAATAAAGGATGTTAAATGAAGCTACAGGAAAACAAAATGAAAAGGTACGAAGGAAAACTGGATATGAAAGTCAGGAAAGAAAGAAGAAAAAAGCTAAAAGCAATTATTAGTTTTAGTGACAATTCGTAGTTTTTGCCCTTTTTTGATCTGCTGATTATTTGTGATAAACCCCGTCGCTAATTGCCAACAAAGTCATTCAGATTCCCAATCAATAGACTGATCCCACCATGATGAATCCAGTACTCTGCAGCAGCTTTAGGCGCTGCACCCTGAAAAACAATTGGTGTTGTCAGCTTTATTGGTTACCAATTTGATTTGTCAACAACGATAAAAACAACCGGCCTTTAGGAAAGAGAGAAGCCCTTTTGGCCATTTATTTTTGTTATCACGCTACAAATGGTAGATAGAATTAGATGATTGTTTTATAGCAGTGGTTCCCGACCTGTTGGTCTAAATAAAATCTGTAAGAATACAGGTCTCTGTGAAAGAGCACAGTGAGTGCGCCATTTTGAAACACATTTACTCGTTTCTTTATGAGCCAAAAATGAGGAACGTTATTGAGTCTTGCAGACGTTTTAAATCCCTAAAAGACATACAGTGTTTTAGTTCAGGATGTGTCCTGCTGACATGATTTAACCTTTTTTTTTTTGTTATCTACCTGGATGACTGCGCCCACAAACCTTCAGGATGAGTTGTTTCCCAGAACGTAAAAAAACCTGACAAAACACTATGTGGTTGTTTTAATACATATACTGTATTGGCATGTAGATAGGTCTTATTGCAGAAAGACTCACTAACTGCATGCCATAAATAATTGAGAACATTGTTGGATGCAATCATTACATTTATGATGGCTTTATGGCAGCATGCTATGTAACCAGATTTTGTGGTTAATTTAGTAAAATGCACTTGAATCAAAGTCAAGTTTTTCTACATCCTTGCTGTAAAATGGATCCAGTACTTTACCATTACCCACCAACAAAACAGCTGTTTTTTAATGTAATAGCAAAGCACAGGACTGAAACTGCTTTGAATATGTAATCAAGAATGTAGATGCCCTCAGAGAGATGTTCATGTAAGTAGGGGTTCTACAGCAGAAGACTGAGACCAGTGATCTGGAATAGAATCCTGGGATGGCTGGACATCTGAGGCTGGGACATGGTAGACGCTGAGTGTTAAAACCCGTTCAGTGGCAGTTTAATCAACAGACGTCTCTCGGAAAATGTGGAAAGTGTCTTCTGAAGCTTCTGGGGTGGCTGTGGCTGAGTGGTTAGAGCAGTTGTCCTCCAATGCAAGAGCTGGGGATTCGCTTCCACCAGCACTCACATGCTGAAGTGTCCCTGGGCAAGACGCTGAACCTCTAAAATGCCTCCGATGTGTGTCCCATCAGTGTATGGATGTGATAAAGCACTGATTAGTCTTTGTATAGAAATAGTAGAGTGCTGTATAAATGGGTAAATGAGGGCACAGATTGTAGTGTAAAGCGCTTTGAGTGTCTTGATCAGATAGAAAGGTGCTATATAAGTACAGTCCATTTACCATTTAAAGAGACTTTGCATCTCGCTGTGCCGACGATACAGTTGTTTATTGTCGAGCTGAAACAGTTGCTAAAGTTTTCCAGATTCTACAGTCTGCATTTCACATCATTCAGTCAGACTTTATTGGATTTTAAACAGATGATAAGTTCAATAGAAAACTGAATTGAATGAATGGGTCTTCATATTGGAACAGTCATGAGGAGACGGGCACAGGGAGTCTCCTTTAAGTTAAAATATTTTAAACACAACCATCTGTAGAAACGGAGTTTTAGTAATTTGATCTTAACTGTAACTTCCTGAATTATTATTACTAAAAGGTAAAACCATAAACTGTCCAACAAATTTCCAAAGTTTTAGTAAAGGATCTATTTTTGTACCATCGTGTTTTCTTTGTCAACCTAGTTTCTCATGCTTTGTCATTTGAGCCACTCATGCAGCTCCACATAAACTCTGAAGCATCTCTGTTCAACCTCTTTTTTTTTTTTTTTCATTCAGCACCCCAATGTGTTTTTCTTTACATTCGCTTCTCACATTGATACTTTTGCCTTAAATGAACCTGGCTGGCAGGCCATTCACACCGACTTAGCTGCCACCGAAGCTCTTACTTCTGAGCTTTTGAATCGGCTTTCTTCCTCCGATCCCATTACCGGGCTGGAACACAACCTGCAGAGTCAAGACGACAGCTCTCTGGTCTCTTTGGTCAACCGTTTCGTCTGGTTACCATCCTTCAGTCATCTTTTCATGAAACTGTGACTATAGTCTTTTCCTTGAGGCTTTGAGGACATTTACAGTTTAGACATCATTATAATAATAATAAAGTGCTATGTGTTGTCATCACTGTATGTTCTCATACAATGGTGAAATTAGTTCATTGTTTTAACCCATCACACCTGGGATACTCCCAGGTGGAGCAGTGGGCAGCTATGTAAGTGCCTGGGGAGCAATGAGGGGTTAGTTGTCTTGCTCAGAGACACCACGACATGTGGGAATGGCTGGGGATTGAACCTGGGACTTTCAGGTCCCAGGTCAGCTGTGCTACCGCTACCCCATCTTGCTGTTGTCAGGAAAGACATTGCACATTTAAAGTTCCCAAGACTGAAGCTAGCATTGCAGAATAACATAATTAGTTGACTGTGGCTGCAGAAAACATTATAAAAGTCTAAATATTTTAATGGAATTGACGACCTATAAATATTTTTGGTATGAAAAAGATTTCAAACGCTCTCCTAAAAGCTACTGTACAATCAAACTCAACTGAACTTTTTTAAGGGGCCGAGATGGTGTAGAGGCAGGGCGGCCGGCTCAGGACCGGACGGTCCCAGGTTCGATCCCCGGTCACTGCATACCTCGTTGTGTCCCTGGGCAAGACACTTAACCCCGAGTTGCTCCCG
>JAVCKU010000182.1:24095797-24109387 GCA_032273985.1 Hypsolebias coamazonicus
GATGACAACAGCAACAGTAGATTTTCCTTGGACAATCAACAATAGACAATCATAAGAGAGAAATACAGTTTTTTTAATTATTTTTTAATCAGTTAAAACAAAGATGTCAAAGTAGCAAAACAGACAGATTATAAGACAAATGTAGAAAATCAAAACCAGGAACATGTCTGCGTTGGTTTTTGCCAGGATTCCAACAGATTCTTAAAGTCATGTAGAGAAGTCAAGGTCGAGAGCTTCAGATCTTTTTGTAAGATATTCCAGCCCGGCAAATATCAATAATCTCCTTGGTACAATAGAGTTTGTTTTTAAACAACCTGCTATGATTCATCGATGAGCTCAGAGCAAGGATATCCCTGAGGTTTTTACATTTTAATGAACAAAAGGCTGAAGTGTTATTGTTTAATTCCAGTGACGCTTTCAAAGTCCACACACTGATGTGGGTCCTTTAACACAACATCTGACTCAGACAGCAACTAGCCTGCATGTGCGACTGGACAGGGGTTTTAAATCTTTGCTTGTATCACAACTCACTTACATCACTGCAATGCACTTTATGTTGGGCTGAGTCAACTGGCTATTACCCGACTTCAGCTGTTTCAAACTACAGCTGCTCACCTTTTAAATGGTACCAAAAAAATGAGAGCAGATCACTTGATTTTGAATCATTATATTGGCTCCCACTTTGTTTTTAAATTGATTTTAAAATAATTTTATTTGTTCATAGTCTCACTCCACAGTATCTGCCGGCCTGCGGTCCGTTCCCTCACTCTCTCTCATATTGTCTGATCAGTTCCTGATTATCAACCCAAAGTCAACGAGGAGGTCGAGAGGTGACCGGGCGTTGTCAGTCGATGAGTTGTGTTTGTACATTAGACAAGCCAACCCACTTCCTGTTGTTAAATCTTCTCTAAAACATACATTTTCTCTTTGGCTTTCAACCCAGTTTGAGATACAGTGCCGGTAGTTGTTTTTATTGTTTTGTTTGTTGTTTTAACCGTTCATTATTTTTATTGTGTAGCGGATAATGAGGTTGTAAATATATTGTTAATTATCAGTTATGAGTTAAGCTCATAAAATATGCATGTAATATGCAAATAACCTCCTGTGTGAGCACCACCTCTCCTACGAGAGGAAAATTCAGTCTCTTATTTACCCACAAAATAATGTACGTGAGTTCTTTTCTCATGTTTAAAGGGCATCAATTTAGTAATACACACAGATATGACAAATAATCACAAATTCAGTTGATTTTTTTGTATTTTATTATAAAAATAAAAATCTGTGATTATATATGATGAAAATCAAGCATGACAAAGTTAACTGAACATCAAATGGCTTTGATGGGTAAAATAGATTAAACTTAAAGGCAGACTTAGGACTGGTTTCTTTCTAAGCTGACCTATATTTAAGTTTAATGTGCGGTTATTGTGATGTAAGGTTGAATGGTGCAAGGTGAGCTAAGTAGGTCTGATAAGTTGTGATGTAGGGTCACCAGCAAACAGATGAAACCATGAGAGTTGTCCTGTGAACAGTTTCCGGAGATACTAGGCAGATGGGTGCAGACTGGATAGCTCGTAAGTTGGAAATCTCCCGAGTTACCTTGACTAGTCCTCCTCTGGACCTGGTTCGGTGGATAACTGTCTGGATGGATTACTCACAGTTCACTCTGGGAAGATGCTGGCTCTGCATCTTTTGTCTCGTTTCTTAGGACGTCTCACTAGGAAGTATTCTTCTCTGAGGTCAAATGCAGAAGCAGGTTTCTCTCGTCTCTGCTCAAAGATGATGAAGTTGTCTTCCTGAAGAAGTTCAGAAGCTGCTTCTTCTCTCAAAACGTTTCTCTCAGAAGTAGTGCTAGAAGTGATGGAAGTAGATGTGATGAAGTAGAAGATGAAATAGAAGAAGTGAAACTTAACTGTGTGTAAAGCAGATAAGATGGATTCACCTCGAGAGGAGGTGTGGTTTTAGCTTTTGCTTGTGTTTATAAATCTAACGTCCTGTTTTCTGCCTTAAAGTTTTCCTTTTAAGAGAAAATAAGACACATGTATTATCTTAAAGAAAGATTACTTAAAACACACATTTTTGTGAATAAACTGTCAACATGAAATAAACAGAAATGACATCTTTGAATTAATAACATGCAAAGTTTTGACCAAATGATGTCGCTGTCCATCTGTCCATCGCCTGTAAAAAGGACTGTCAGTTTGAACAAAGGCTTCTTGTAGTTTTACCTTCATGAGAAGGAGTCTCTGGGAGTAATACTCCTTTTCGATAAGGCAAGACATCAACGTTACAATTTCCGATGTTTTAGAAACTCCGAGGTCAGTTGAACAAAAGCTCTTATTAAAACGATCTGTCTGTTTCATGGGAAAATGAGTTCATGTTGCAGTGAAGTTAACTCAGTGATAGTTTCTTAATTTTTAGTGTCAAATTGAGAAGCTTGTGAGCTGAGACTGAATAAAATATGTCTGTTCATTCAAAAGGGAATAGATTAATCTTGTTTTTAACAGTTTCAAACACAAAACACATGAATAATATCTGTTTAAAGTGAGGTGAACTATTTTGTTTGTTTGAGCTGAGGTGATGTGTCTCTGAGGTGAGGTGTTCCCCTACATGGGCAAGATACTAGATGGACCGATCACGCTACTAAATATTTATGGACCAAACTGGGATGATCCCAAATTTTTTAGGAGAACTTTTGGTCTTATTACAGACATGTCCACTACTAATTTAGTCATTGGTGGGGAATTCAACCAGGTCCTAGATACATATCTAGATAGATCAACAACTCTTAGAATGGCACAGTCTAATGCACATATGTCAAAGTCAAGACCTGCAGGCCAAATCCGGCCCACAAATTAATTATCTATGGATTGTTGAAGTTGAAGCATCAACCATAAATGCAGACGGGACATTTGCAACTTGCACAGGAGGCTTTTGTCTGAAGTTCTTGAAGCTGTAGCATCAGCAGTATGTAACAACCCCTCATCTAAACGGGAGCTTGCTCAAGAGAGCTCTTTAAATTATTTGTTTAAAGGTTAGAAATATGAGTATGTTAACAGTCTGTCCTAATTAACACTAGAAAGAACAATAAAAAAAAATAAAAACACACTCGGACACGTCAGCTTAGAAGTGCAGGTGGATGATGCATGCTGTATTTAATAAACAAAAATTAGCTGTTCCAACTGAAACTTCAAAATAATCAGCCACTCACGCACTCCTTCACAATAACTAACAGCAAACAAAACTGAATCATCTCAATGATCTGACTTTACATAGGAAAATAAAATGTCTCTGAAATTTCTCAATTTCTCTTATTTCATATAGGAAGAAAGATCGCTCAGTAATAATAAGAATAATTATTATTATAAAAAAGTCCAATGAAAAGTCCACAGTCATGCGCTCAAAATTATCAATACAAAGTATATAAATAAATAAGTTTGTTGGGGCCCATGTGATTCACTAGTCTTGGTCCTTTAAAACAAAATAAAAAGATAAGGAAATATCTCATGGGGTCGGCATTTCCCTCTCCAGGCCTGGAGCGCACTCCACCAAAGACACTCGCGGAATCAGGACCGATCCTTGCCCCGTGTGGCAGTTTAATATAAAGAAGTCTTTCTGAACCCTCCAGGGTTGGGTCAAACTTCACCATGAAGCTCAAAACTCAAGCTATCCTGGGCAAATGCACCATGCATGGTGGTGGATAGTTTTATTTTACAAATTAATTTAAGCCACTAAATAAAATAAAAAAGGGGTATCACCACCGCTGTGGTGGTTTATTTTACTTAGTGGATTTTTTTTTTTTTTTGGTGGAAATTTTCTTATTTCTATTAAATCATGATGATTCCAAGATGGCCAGCGGGCAAGTATGTTTGGGAGTGTCTCTGCAAACAATTAACTGCAAAGTGGACTTAACTTTGAATCAAACAGCTTCAAAAACAGCAAAATACTGAAAACTGAGTGGAGGACAGTGAGAAAGGAGGACAAAGAGGAGAGGAAGGAGGAGAAAGAAGTAGTGATGGTGAGATGAAGCTTCATGAAGCACTGAGGCTTTCCATTAAATAGCTCAACTCATGATCCGATGCGCCACGGTGCTTCATTTGCTCTACTGCGCCATCAAGTGGACTATAAATGTAAAACTGGTAGATGGATTCTAACAAAATGGTTTGTGAAGTTTTAAATTGAATAAATGAAAAAAGAAATAATGTTTGTGAGGATCTCAAACAAAGTCTAAATTTGATCTGTAAATGATCTTAATCTGTATTTATGATGATGGTGATTATGGTTTTTCATTATGCCTCTTATATTTCGACTCGTCGCGCATACAAACGAACCAGTTCCTGAATCGGTCACGTGGTACGGCCCGCTAGAGAGGCTTCGAACATCACTACATGTGTCATCAATACACGCCTCAATACACGCTCCATATAAATCCTCCTGAATTACTCGACACACGCTTCGAAGCCTCGACACAGAAGGACACATCACTAGATATTTGTGATCTTCTGTGAACTTAACTATTTAAGAAACTTTGTTTAGATGGGAAGTTTGGTAGAGGTTCTCTGCCATTTTATTTTTAACTAACTTTTCTTCTGTTTTATGGCCAACCAGGGAGTCTAGAATTGTAGTTTTTGTATTGTTAGATAAGAGGTGATTTTGTTTTCTAGCCAGAAGGGGCACTCTTTTATTTAAATTGTTTATTTATTTATTTATTTATTATTTATTTATTTATTTATTTATTTATTTATTTATTTTTACCTTGGAGACCCTGAAGTTCATGGCTTCCCTTCTGTTCATTAATGCCCAAATCTCTTACATGAATAATTTATTGTACTGTAATGCTAAATTGGGTTGTTTGTGAGTTATTATCTTTTTGTTTAGTTTACAATGTGTGTTACACCCTGTGCCTTCTAGACTCAGTTCAAGCGTTGTAACAGCCAGGATTTGATCCGGCGGCCTTCTCGCTGAGAGGCAAAAGCTCTACCAACTGCTCCACTGTGCTGCCCCATTAGTTGGATGGATTAATAAATCTGTCAAGCAATCAAAAACCCTGTATGACTGGATTTTAAAATTTTATTTCCCCCCATATTACACAAGTTCCTTGTTGCTTTTATTGAATTTTAGTCAGTCCATGTCCCCCGCCCCCCATTTTGTTTGTCCTTTTCAACGACTACCTGAAAGTTATTACCATATTTTCCAGTGTATTAGTCTCAGGTTTTTTTTTTTTTGTTTGTTTGTTTTTGCATAGATTTGTCAGTCCTGTACCTTTTTTCCTCCTCTTCATGATGCTTTTCTTGACTGACGTGACCTTTACACCAGAAAATACAGTAATCAAGTTATTTAAAATCTGTGTTGGACTTGCGACCTGTCCAGGGTGTACCCCACCCCTCGCACAGTGACTGTTGGACATGGGCACCAGCGACCCCCGTGACCAAAATGGAACAAGCGGGTAAAAGATAATGGATGGATGGAAGTTATTCAAAATGTTACTCTTAATTCAGCTACTCTAAGGGTTTGTGTGCTTAAGTTATTTACTATTAGGACAGCAAGTCAAAAAGCAACAATTAACCAGAGATGATATAAGCAGGCTTGTCTACCACATTCTAAAATAAATAAACCTCGGTCCAGGTTTGTGAAGGTTTCTCCTCCTTCATACTGATGCCACAATCAATGAATCATTTCTTTATTTACATCAAAATAAAATCAGCAGCCTACATCAATGAGGCTCCTCACTGGCTGCTCACAGACTGGAGAGTTATCTGCCTTTGCTGGATAGAAAATACCCTAAAAAAAATCATTGAAGCTTTCCCTTTTTAAGAAGCAAATGACAGCATCCTTAAACGAATAGAAACAATTGACAAGTTCATTTTAGGGCTGAGCGATTTCGCTTGGGAAGAGGGTGTACTTTTTCAGAACCTTGGTCTTGTTTCGTTAATGGATAGATGAGTGCAGCATTGGATCAGAAAAGATAACAAAGCAACAGATACAAAGGATTTGTATTACACTAAAAGTAGCGTGACCCATGAGTCTCTATCCATATTCATGAAGGAAAAGGTCAGATGACGCACCTGTTCTCACGTCCTGAAAGCATTTGTCTCCAAGGTTTTCCATAAACATGTTATTTATTCAGGAGGTCTTAATTAAAGATGCCCGACTCAGCGCACCGTGTTAGCAGTGATTTCTCAAAGGAGGTGGTGGTGTAATTCACATTAATCCATGCTGCCGTAAATCATCCTCAGGTGTACATTGTTTTGTCGCCAAAATAAGAACCATCGGCTCTATTTTTATCAAAACTGGACTAAAGTGACATCTTTCTGATAATGACTGATCAAGTTGAACATCTTTTTTGATTGAACATTTTCAGGTTTGGGTGCAGAAAGGTGTTCAATGACAGCAGAAAGTTTGCAGATAAAACCTCTGGTTAACCACTCTGAGTTCTCGTTCCTTGTAACTTTTCTTCAAAGCGTGGATTGTTTGTCTCGTCAGGTTTGTGTGCTGTAGAAGTCAAGCATTTGGAAAGGTGACATTTGGAAAGGAACATGTTGTGCCTCTAAAGAACTAAAAAAGTCCTACTTCATTGACAATATTGACTGAGTCACTGTGCATCGTTTTAATTTAGGAACATTTCCTTGTTGAATTTGTTTTTCTGACTTGGGATTGTATACGGGATGACAAATTAAAGTAGAGATCAAATGGTCAACATCGTTTAAGAATGAGTTCTGCTTCAGATCTTCCTGAGCTGGAGAGCTGTGGTGAGATATGTATTAAAAAAAAAAAAAAAAAAGAGACCTTTCTGATATTTGCACTGAGAGCAGACCTTCATGTCCCTGCCAATCAGCTGGCACGCCTGTGCCAACGAGCCTGTGCTGTTCTAGCTTTCAGTATCCAGCCAGCCATGAAGAAATGATGAGGTCCCTGTGTGCCATGGCTGCAGTTGCAACCAATAAATCTTCCCTGGTGTGAGTCAGGGGCCGGGATATACTAATTGCTGTATTGATTTGGAGTTTTGCTTTAAGGCGGCACCTGATAAACACATCGGGCAGAGAGAGGGAAGCACATAGCCTGCAAAGTTTTAGTGTCCATCTTTTCTAAAGGCAGAAAAACCAAGCTTAGGAACAGTGATTGGCTTCATGTGGAGTTTTTTTTTTTTTTTTGTTGTTGCTTAAACACACGTTAGTGTTCATAAATTTTACCAAGGAGAACACATGTTGTCAGTGTATCTGTTTCCTCAGGTGATGCTGGAAGCAGGGAGAGAATAGGATGTCAGCTGTAAATTATATCACTGGGCTGCTTGCCTTGCACGTCTCTTTCTGCCTCTTTGTTGCTACCAATGGTGCACAGATTCAGAGCTGTGATTTAATTAAGACACAACCTTGGCATCATTTGTTTGGCTCTGTTTAGTTATGCGTCACTGGCTGGGATAAAAAAAAAAAAAAGGTGGAGCAGGACAAACCCTGTGTCCTGTCAGCTACAGTTTTTAACTTAATTTACAATGAATAATTTAGTTTTTGATGATGGCCTAAAGGGATTAGATAATTGCATGATATCAATTTTTTTTTGATGCGAGAGAAATGACTAGAATCATCATTAGTGATTCTAGGAAAATCTAATCAAATGCATTCAACTTTGCAACTTCATTTTTTTTTAATTTATGTCTGTTTTGTGACGTTTGTTTCTTCATTGTGTCCAGGCTTTATGCCTCTCTATCTGTAACATTTGTCCAAGGATTGATGTGAGGTCTGTAGGTGCTAAGAGACTAACTGGAGCCCTGCAACTCTATGAGCACTGACACCAAACACTTTATTCTCCTTTTCAACCAGCCCATCCACAGTTAGTCATGTGGGTTTAGTGAGTTAGGCTGCTGGTACCAGTTATAACATTTGGGACCACCACAACTAAAGATTAAAAGCTGGCATGTACTGGGGCAGAAAACATATTATCCTTTCTTGATCCCACTCACTGATATGGAGGGCTCTCTAATATGTGTGCTTCTTTTTGAGGTTTTTCTCTTCACACTCCAGTAAGAATCAAGGACATATTTGGAATGTTCATGCCTGGTCCTTGTTTCTCTAAATGACAGGTAACATATGGAAGAAAATCTGTACGTTTGCACAAAAACAAACAAACAAAAAAGTTACATAAATGTCTCATCGATTCAGTCCACGGCAAATATAGGACAGAAGTATGGGATCTCTAAGATCCAGTTGTTCCTTAAAGTTCTGCTGCAACATTTATTGACTTGGCTCTTCATTATTTTTTTCTTGAGAAACTAATTTCTCACAAGTCATAAATACATCAAATCACAGCACCCAGTAAGTTTGCTCAATTTGGAACACACAAATTATTTAGAAAACAAATGTCTGGACAACTTAACACAAGTGCATAAGCTCATGATGTAAATATCCAATTTAGCTATGCTAAGTTTTAGGCTTCTGACAGGTGACATAGTGAACTATGATAATTAAAACAATTAAATCTCAAAACGGTTAGAATTACAGGATTTTAAATGAACATATATTGGAGGTTATAACACTGCTTCATTGTATGATGGTGAATATTATATACAGTATTTAAAAGATAAAAGCATTCTGTTTCTTGTATATATGCATGATTTGAAGAGCTACACCAAATTGTTCATTTTTAAGATGGCAAGCTTTAAAGGCATGAGACGAGAAGGTAACAGCAGCCTCCAACCATCATAATGTTGAAATGATGGACTGTCTTTGTCAGCTCTTGCTCTAAGCTGTGGAGATTTCTTCTGTGTGCATCGAGTCAATTTCCAAATGCTTAAATAAATCCAGCGGAAAGACTGCTCTTTACTCTCCTGCAGGTTTCAGATGCTGAAACTGATGATGATCCATCTGGTTTCCATTCCGGGGGCCAAACAAAAAAAAAAAAGTTTCCAATTAAATAAATCTGTTGAAAATCATTCAAGAAAATATCAATCTAAGACAGCAACCAGATTCAACCAAAGTTGAACTAAAGCAATAAAATCATATGGTGCAGAAAAGCTTCACGGTCAGCACAAAAACACGAGGAGGCCGACAGGGAGCACGGGGAGGACCATACATCTGGCGGGTTGCCAAGAACAATGAGCCGACGGTGAAAGGATGATCAGCAGTGGTTTAACTGTGGGAGAGTGGGAAATGAAAGCACCTTGGATGATTGTCAATTAAGAACTGGTGTGAGGGATAACTGGTTGAACTGGCGAGGTTGAGTGTGAGAGTGAGGACTGGCACAGGGGAAACAGAGCTGAACAAAAACACAGCAGAACCCAAAGGACCAAAATAGAACAAATCAAGAAAGGAGAACACTAACACAGATATGACAAAAGCAGCAGATACATTTCATTAAAACTTAGAAGCCATGAAAACTCATACATTTACTGTAATATCAACAAGATAAGGGACGTGCAGAAGTTAAAAAAGCCTGAAGAATTATATGTATATATAAATTAATTCAAGATGGCATTTCTTGTTAACTTTTTACTTTTCTATTTTTTTTTTTTATTAAACTCAGAGCATCATTGTGTTTAGTAAATTTCTAGACTGAGTTATTGACCTTTTTTTTTTTTCTATTTCTTTTTCCACTTAAGGTACCCACATACATTACTAACAGACATTTTACAATAAAACCAAATGCACTGCACTTTATTTACCTGTAGAATGGGGAGTTATGATGTAAAGAAGGAGCCCATCCGTCCATCTTTGCCTGCCTCTTCCTCTCTGGGTCGCAGGAGTCACTGGTGCCCTTATCCAGCAGTCACTGTATGAGAGACAGGGGACACCCTGGACAGGTCTCCAGTCCGTCATAGAGACAAACGAGACAACCATTCACGCTCACACCTAGGGACAATTTAGAGTTACCATTTAGTCTAAAAGGCATGTTTTTGGTCTGTGGGAGGAAACTGGAATATCTGGGTAAAACACATATGCACGGAGAGAACACGCAAACTCCACCCAGAAAGGACCCCTGGCTGGGATTTGATTCAGCAACCTTCACTGTGCTGCCCAAATAAATAATGTACAACATTTTTATAATAATTTCCTCCCAGGATGGAAGTTTAATTTGAATGCCTGATTGCAATGCTCACTTTATTTCTACAACTCATAGCATCATGTTTATAAAGTCAAAACTCTAAGTCTAATGCAAATCTTCCTAAATAAGTGTTAAGTGTCTCACTTTTGAATGTATATGCCTAACCATATTGAAACATTATACATTTTCACAACTTTGCAGCTTTATCTTTCCACGTTTTCACAGGTTTTCATATTTTCATCTGCCAGAGCTATTCTTGTGTCTATCTCTAAGTAAAGTTTGACCAGAAATGAGTAAAAGCCTATGTAATGCTGCCAGCACCTGTGCAGTCATTCACTAGAAGTGAACTGACATTTGAATAAAAAACAGCAGAACTAGTTTTTCTTCCAAGAATTATACGTTTAAAATTCTGACCTTTAGAAAAAACTTCAAGGTTTTTATGAGGAAGAAAAGCTTCAGTCACAGACTAGTTTTAAATAAATACATAGAAGCCAATTTTGATTAAATAAAAACAAACTTTAAATATTGCATTATGAGATGCAAAGTCATAATTAGATTTTTTTTTAATTAACTGTCATACTTGATCTAATCTAAACAAGGCATGCTATGTTATAATTTGGATATGGTTTCTTATGACTTATGTCTTTTTAATTTATGTGGTGAAGAGGGCTTCCACAGAAGGTAATGTGTTAGCTTTTAAAAAAAATACATGGCCATGAGACGTTGTTTGATATAAATATTTATTTATTTTTTTTGTTCATTTTCCCTAAACCTTTCCTATTTATATTAACTATTCAAAATCTATTTAATTGTCACCAAATTTCAAAGTTTCAATTCATTCATTGCACCACTTGGTCTTTATTTTCTTTTAAATTTAATAGATCATTTGTCTGGACTGGCACACAAAAAAAAAACCTCACATGACTGATCAAATGTGTTCCTAAATATGATATAAAACCTGGATGTTCTATAGTTAAAAGCACAGATTTCCCCTCTTACATCATGAGGATTATCAAATTGTTTTTGATGATGTGAAAAACCTTACGTGCATGCTGTGTGATCCTCTTATGGAGAGACTACTCAAAGCGATGATAACAGCAAGCCTTGTTGAGGTATATCTATGTTGTGCAGTTCTATGTTCAGTGTGCTTGTAAATATAATATTCCTATCAAATGACTTTTGGGAATTTTTCAGAAGTGCCATTTAGTTGGCTTTTGTCAAATGAGAATACTAGTGACATAATTTACTGTCACCTACTGGTTACACTGTGCAGCTTCATTCATTTGCCTTAGAGTAGTGACTTTTTCTGTCTTTCAGCTTTTTCCCTTTTGATGGGTTGCCACAGTGAGTTATCCTTAGTGACTAATTATTAAAAATCAATTTGTATACCTGTACTCGGGGCTTAATTTGTAAACTAATAGTTGCCAGAATGCAAATAGTAGGTGGGCCAGCTGGGGTGGGGAGGTTGTTTAGGGGTAAGGGGTCTGAGGATGTTGCCCCTGAACATTTTGAATAAAGTAGTTGCAATGTCCTGCATGTTGGTGTATTTTAAGATTGTTCATGGCTGCTGCATAAGGGCTCCTGCCCATGTGCAACTGCCTGGTTAGCTCGTTCGGCACTCACACCCACCACTCTTTTTAGTGGTGGAGTGGAGATTTTTTTTAAGGGTAGAAGCAGAAATTCTTACTTGAAGAGGCAAATTGTATGTGATAAGAAGTTGTGAGTGGCTGTTGTGTTTAAAATTAGTGTTTATATCATTTTCAGATTACATAACCAATACAGGTAATCCTCGGTTTAAGTCCGAGTTCCGTTCCTACGGGCGAAACGGATACCGATTTAGACTTAAACCAAAACAGAAAGCACGTGGCGGTCGTAAACGCGGATTTTTAGACTTAAACCGAAACTGAAAGCACATGGCGGCCGTAAAGTCTTTTTAAACATGTATTTTACAACCTAAAACAACGCCAGCATACATTTTGTACCTCTAAAATGTATTTTAAAGCAGTTAGCTTGCTAACAAACAAAAAAAAAAAACCTCAGAAAATAATGAAAAATAGTGCCCTATGCAGCCCGTATGCAGCCGGATGACGTCATATGGTGCGTTCAGGTGCCGTTCGTAAGTCCGAAACGCCGTAGGTCGAGACTGCCGTAACCCGAGGACAACCTGTATTTCTGTATATAAGTTTGGACCTGTTCATCTAAGTAGGATATACTTGAAACTAGGGATGCACAATATTATCGGTGAAGTTAAACATGAGACATCGATCATTCCATCAAAATAACTCACCGATATATACCCTTGCTTTGCTACACAATTTTTGTAGCAAATAAGAGGGCTGTGTTCTGTCAAAGGAAGAAGCTGACAATTGTTTTTGCACTTTTGATTTTATTTGCACATAGCAACAGAATTCAAATAGATTTGAGTTGATCATTAAGATTCTATAACCACGCACTGGGCTTCTGTTTTCAGTTAATTTTTAATTCAAGAAATTGTCAAGTACTGTATATCTATTAATGCACTACTACTTATGTGTTTTTCACCCATCTCTTGTGAACAGATTGAGTTTAGATTTGAAAATGTACAAATTTCCACTTTTTGAGTGATGTCATTGTGTTAGAGTAAATGACACAAATAAATTTGTTATTAAACATAATCCAAGTTGAAGTGTTACATCATTTTCAGCCCCCTTTTTGGCATCTGCATTTGGTAGCAGGCCAGATTAGCAGATAAGTCTGAGTAGTCTCTGTAAGTCGGTCTAGGGAAAACAATACCAGTATTGGTATCGGTTATCGGCCAAATAAGTTTTAACATATTGGCAGATCGGACATTGGTCAAAAATCCAATATTGTGCATCCCTGCTTGTAACATCACCATTTAGACTTTTTTTTTAGCGCTTTTTCTTTTAAAAGCTTTAAATATTTTTAAAGCAAACATCCAGAACAGTGACGATATTCTCAGTTTGCCTCCGTCCTCCTACACCTCCGGACCTCCAACATGGCTGCAGGGCAAACTGCACTGAGTCAACCCTCCGTGGAGCTCTTTAAACCTCGTTCCTATCAGTTTTTTTGTATTTTTCTGCATCATTTTCTGGAGCGAAAGCTGCAAAGCTTAGAGGGGGATTTTCTTTCTAAGCTGATTTGTATCAGCTGATAGCTCTGCCATGAAGCTTTGCTCTGGATTGAATGAATGAATACACAGATGGAGGGGAAAAGGAATGAAAGGATAGTTGGGGAACGAGCAGCGGCTGTGTTATTATCCTTTTGAAAGGTAATACCCAGAGAAGGTTTGAAGGGAGGTTTGCTGTTTTACACTTTAAAATCAAACAAAACACCAGAGTTAAAGAACCTGAAGATGGAATAAAAAGTATGGACGAAGTTGGTGTGACAGTAGAGTTAAGATGTGGATCAGCGTTAGAATCAAAAATCATACAAGAACAGGATGGAAAAAAGAACAATGCAAAGTAGATATGAGTTAAGAACAGGAGTCTTATGATGGAGGGATGGAGGTGAAAGGGAGAAGTAGCAGTCATGTTGTATTATTATGAAGGAAGAAAT
>JAVCKU010000182.1:24123263-24137630 GCA_032273985.1 Hypsolebias coamazonicus
CGTTTTGTCATCGACATGCTGCACTTCGAGCGACAGGGGGTGCATATCTCGGCAGGCATGCACTTCTCGGCACAACAGTGGCGCTAACATAACGCTAAATTAACACGCAACACAGAGGTGTCTCCCCCTCCTCCCCCTGCCTTGTTGACAAAAACCCTGAACAGATGAGTGCCATGCCAAGTTACTTCCTGGAAACATTGCATGCAGTGTGGTGAGTTGTAGGTTACCAGGAAAACACGGAGTGGACTTTTAGTGGTTTGAGTATCTTCTACTTATCAAGTGGAATGGATTCTTTCACGAAGAAATAGAAACAGTGCTGAATAAGCTAATGTTTCATGGTAGATGTGGGGGAGTCCAAATTAATATTTTTTTAAATGTGGGGGGACGTCCCTTTCACATATAATTGTTGTGAAGCCTATGAGCATGGCTACGCCCATACCTTTCAGCAGTGCCAGGATAAGCTAAAAAAAATTAAAGTCAGATTATAGTTACGATCCCCACCCACTATGCATTGACGACCCCACCACAGTGGCCAGTCACCTACTCCTGAGAATAACAGAGAAGACACGAGCTGACTCAAGTCATACTTATCAATGGCAAAACAACTTTACTGCACTGATACAATTAACCCAATGAGGTGTAAAATACTCCTCTAGTTGTTTCATTTTCGTACCACATACTTGTACAGCCTTCTTCCCCTTTTTCCTTACTCATTTGAGACAAATTGTTTCAATTTAATTCAAATGTTCTTGTTTTTCCCAAAAAGCTTTACAATTTCTTAGATTTATCATTTGATTTGTTGTTTAATTGTAAATAAATTACGGCTTTATGAGATTTGCAAATGATTGCAGTCCGCTTTTATTTACATTTAGTCAACGTCAAAAGATTTTTAAAATTAAGGATGTACGCAAGCTTTATTTCACTAGAACGTTTTGAAACCACACCTTTATTTTGAGACCAGATGAAACAAAGAATTAATTTTGAATTTGATGGCTCAGACGTTTTAATTGAATTGAGAATAAATTTGGCATCTCTGACAGATATTTTTGTACCAGGGCAAGAAATGGGAATTCTCCTTATTATAGGTATTGTATGTATCCTCACCAATTCCCAAAGCCTAAAAGTGTATAAAAATAGAAAATAAAGGCTAAATTTAATCCTGGCTTGACAAGAAAACAACTCTGTTCATTTTTCTTGCAGTGCAGCATTTTGGACATCACTCATTCTAATTTCTGAATTTTAACTAACGCCTTTTTGATGGTTTCACCTGTCATTCTCTGGGTTTTAGTGCAGTTCGTTGGGCTGTAAAGCCGAGGTATTCACTCGTTAAACGTGCTGTGATGTGTAGCATAAAGGCAGAAGTACAGCACAAATGATTTTTTTCTTTAACAGAAACAACAAAAAAACTCATCTTCCAGCCAACTGAAAACTGTTGTCCAAGCTAATAAGGTCACACGTCATGTTATTTCTCAACTGTTAAAGGGTTCCAGTTAAACATGTAGACATAACTGAAGCAAAACTCTACCATCACTCACTTCTAAGGCAGTACAGTTCAGCATGGCTGCCTGACACAGAATGAGGTCAGCAGTCATGTTATTGCTGAAAATATAATGAGAAAAGAAATCATCAAACAGAGAGACGTTTTACTTCAAACAGAAGGAGACTTTTACCAGTTCCTTCATGTCTGGCATTTCAGTTTCGCCTTGTCTCCATCCCTATCTCTCACCATTTTCTTCTTCTTTGTCCTCCAGTGAGAACTCTGAGAGCTGTCCAGACGACAACCAGAGGAACAACGCCAACTCTGATGAGGTACAGAACTTTCACCTCCGGTGGTTTCCTGCGTTCCGCAAATCTATTAAAAAAAATCTTATATCAAGGAAATTTGTTACAACAGGAAAAGACTAGTGTCAAAAAAATCTTTGATAACTAGTTTAGGTCTCAAAGTTTGGTTTAGTTAATGTCTTAACTCAATGGTAAAGTGTCTTGTGAACAAACCAGGGGTCTCCGAAATGGTAAATGGACTGTACTTAGACAGCACCTTTCTATCCAATCAAGATACCCAAAGCTCTTTACAACACAACCTGTGCCCTCATTTACCTCCACACAGCACTCTACGAGGTCTCTACAAAGTTAATCTGAATCTGTAGCAACTAATCAGTGCTTTAAATCACATTCATACACCAATGGGACATAAATCAGAGGCAATGAGGGGTTCAGTGTCTTGCCCAGGGACACTTCAGCATGTGGCTATTGGTGGAATCGAACCCACAACTTTCCCATTGGAGGATGGACAGTCTAACCATTCAGTCACAGCTGCCCCAAAGATCTGAACCTCGTATCTGTTGTGCATCTCCTTCCTTGGTGCAAACGTCTATTGGTATGCTGTATTGTCTTCCATCCTGACTGTTGCCATGGTTTTTTTTTTTGTTGCCAGGACAACTGCCAGGTGTTTTACATCCACCACCTGCCAAACAGGGTGACGGAGAACATGCTGAGGAAACGCTTCCAGGTTTTTGGCAACACAGAGGACTGCAAAGTCATCATTTGTAATGAGTAAGTGTTCAGAATTGGATTACTTGTTCTGAGTAGAGATAGAGTAAACATGATGGTACTTGGAAAGACATAAAACTACATGTACAAAAGTAGTTTAATAAATGGGAGATACAAACATAAAAGGCCACGTGTGTTAGAGGAGTCCTATTTTTTCATTCATGAGCTCCGCTCTCATTTTTGTCCATGACCAAAATCTGACTTTGGATTTGTGCTTTGTCTTTAGTCTTTATTACCAGCAATCATCTTAAACAATCTAAATGGTTGTGTTTCCAAGATGAACTTCCTCACATAGATTAATTAAATAGGAATTATAAAATACTAGACTATATAATACAGTAGTCTCTCACATATCGCAAGGGTTACGTTCCAGGCAACCCCCACGATAGGTGAAAATCCACAAACTACGGAGAGTATATTTATTTTAGTATTTATATATATTAAGGAGAAACCCACACCCTCGCAATGTTCTTAACAATGTTCTAAACTCTAAATGCTCTAAAAGAGCACAGCGAAAGAGAGCAGACAGACTGATGCTATGATTACTGAGCCAGTTGGACTGGCCATCGGGAGCACCGGGACATTTCCCGGTGGCCTGGCCCGCTCATTGATTGCCAAGGGGGACTAAAGGCTTGGTTTGGGTCGCACTTTATTATTTATAATAAACAATCCAGTTAACATAACAGTTTGTTTGCCCACCTGTTGTGTGTGCCTGCTCTGCTATGACAGACAGCCTCAGAAAGAGAAAGGAGGGGGTGGGGTCTGTCTTTTTCCATCGCCAGTCATGTGTCATATATAATCATAAGTTGATAACCTACAAAAGAGTGTGTCCGCGAAAGTCGAATTGCAAATTATCAAGGGATTAATGTAATAATGTCCTTGATATTTTTTTGTAGTTTTTTTGTTGGTTTGTTTTTTCAGAGAAACCTAAACCTTTATTCGTGAGGTGGATCATTTGACTGTCTGGTTAATTTACTTGTATTTCAGAATTTTGTCCTGTTAAAGCAAATCCAGCATTAAATGTACATATTGGAAAGTAAAAAAAAAATAATCAAATATCAAAAGCTTATGCTGAACTACCATATATAAACTGGCACATTTAGTTTACTTCAGTAAATTTTCGGATATGTTGATACACAGCTCTTAAATACATGTATGCACCTAATGTAGACAAATTGCATTTATCTGCATATTTTACTCCACAAATTTGAGCATAAATATTTGCCAAATGCATCGACGATACCAGACCTCTCAATCTCAAACAGCTCTTCATGGACCTTGACATTATTGACATATTTTCAGTTGCTTTGGCTGTTTCTGTAGGTAAACAAAAGGTCGTTGGCATCTGTTCACAAATTTAACTTCATTTTATTTAATTTAACAACCATCCATATGAACAAATTAAATTGTTCCTTACTTCATGAAATTTTTGACCGGTCTTCATGATTTGCAGTGAGTACCTTGAAGTAACTGAGATGTACCAGCTCACTAACGAACTCATTTTTTTTTTTTAGTCCTCTGATATCATTTTTTTGTCATCTTGGATAAAATATTAAACAGTTTGCTGCTTTGTGTGTTTAAAGGGAGCGCTGCGGGGTGATAAAGATCCGCCAGTCGGGAGCTCAAAAGCATCGGAGAGAACGCGAGAGTGTTTTCCAGAATGCCCCTGCAGGTCTGAGGCGGCTGACAAGAAAACGCTACATAGATCTTGGTAATGAGGCACGCACAAATAATTACGGAACAGTTTTAGTTTGTATTCAACATTTTTACATCTTCAGATATAAAAATGTTAACAAGCGTGCAGTGGATTAGGAAAGCAGAAGCTGCTCTCATCTAGAGGGTGCCACATTAGAAGAGGCTCCTAATGCACGCTCTGCCTTTTTACTCTGAGGTCATAATTTACAAAGAAGACATCTTACTCCATTAACCAAAACATGAAACCAGCTATTAAGGTTATAAACTTGTCATCTCTCCCCATGTATTCTTGTTATTCTTCTGTCTTTATCTATTTTAGGACAGGGCTACCACCACCCTGCTAGGACCTTTTTAACCAAGCTGTGCTTCTCTGTTTCAGACGAGGCGGGCCCTGGTCCTGTCAAGAGTAAGTATGATGCGTTGGACTTTGACACTCTGCTGAAGGAAGCCCAGAAGTCCCTGCACCGTTGACAGTACAGCCCTGCTGTCTGGCCAGCCTTAGAAAACTGCAGCAGAACCCTTCCAACAACACGGGTCTGCGCTCAGTACCTCCATGCAAGGCAACCTCACAAAATGTTTACATTTTTACTGTTGGAGTAAAGTAACAAGGACCTTGTTTTTTTTAAGTTTATTTTGCCGGAGGATACTGCTTAAAACAAGGAAGTCACTGCAAAGTCCAGAAACATTAAAAGACATCAGCGGGCGGGACTTTAAACAGCAACAGTGATGATACAGTTCTCCTCTGAACAACAGTAACAACGAAGCTGCTTCCTGTCTGTAATGGTGACATCATTGCCCTGCCTTGGAAGAGTGGGCATGAGACCTGTAGCGAATCCTTGCTATCTCCGCGTTGCGTTGGTCGTTGTGGCGTGTGCTCTTGTGTGTGCGTGTTCCCTGTTTTGTTTGTTTTGTACAAAAAGAAAAGAAGTCCTTCCCTCAATCCTGTCTCAAGTGGTGAACCTGCAAGCTGTGTTTGCTTGTCCGGTCGTGTAACCAGGACACACACAAAAAAAAAAAAACTGCATTGTTTTAGCAAAAAAATTGTGGATGTTATTGATTTTAAAGCCTACTGTGTGCGTGTGTGTGTGTTATGGACAAAGAGTATAACAAAAAATAACTATTGTAATCGATGGATGACTGCTAAAAGTTTACAGATGTAAAATGAAGAAAAAAGATCATGTTTTGTTTTTGTAATTGTAGTGCTTCCTTGATTTGATCTATGCACTGTAAGGAGGTAAATGTCTCTTTCGTCCTCCGCTTCCCCCCCTTCTAGCTCTTCTCTAACTCTGCCATGCTAACTGTTTAGCCTCTGCTACTGGCTGCTGTAGGCTCCGCTCAACAGATGATTTATACGCCGACGTCTTCGCCCCTTCGGAAATTTGGAGAAATTTTCTAAATTTCCTTTTCATAATTTATTTTAACAAAAACAGAGGCCAAGTAGAGTGGAAGTAGATTAATATTGTTATTCTAGGTTGATTAAATGCCTAGTTAAAAAAAAAAAACTTAATTAAAATGTGACTTTCAGTTGGGCTGGAACTATATTAAGACTCATATGAAGATATGGTTGAAATATCCTTTAAATAGATACCAAACTAAACCTAAAATTTAATTAATTAGAGGTGTTTAGGGAATTTTCCATTTAGAAAAATAAAATACAGTAGTCTCTCGCTACTTCGTGGTACGTTTATTCGCGGACTCGCTCCGTCACGGTTTTTCAAAATAAGCGTGGACATGACACACAATTGGCCGATTGATGAATGAGCTGCACAGTCGGCATGGAGTATTTATTTAAAATAAATTATTTTAAATTATTTAGCGCCTCCTTCACCTTTGTGCAGCCCACATTGCAGGATAAGCTTCCTGCTTCAGCTGTTCTCCATGCAAAGCGGAGAAGTGGGCGTGGCCAAGAATGCTTGCAGGTGGCAAATAGCAGAGGAGGCAGGGAGCTGAAGTCATGACATTCTGTGCTCTTTAAGAGCATTTAGAGTTTAGAAACATATAATATTGCTACTTACTACTTGAACTACTATTCCTACTTTGCGGTTTTTCACTTATCGTGAGTCTTCAGGGTACAGATCCCCCACGATAAACGAGGGACTACTGTAGATTAAAATTGTTATTCTAGGTTGATTAACTGCCTAACTTTTAATTTCAATTAAGATATGACTTTCAGTTGGGCTGGAATTATATTAGGATTCATGATGGAGCTGAGTTATGGATATCCATTAAATAGGTACCAAACTGAAACTAAAATTTCATTAATTTGAGGTTTTTAGGTAATTTCCAATCTTAAAAAAACAAAATAGTTTGTGGGGAACAGGCTGTGTGGGCTCTTCAGGTGTAGCAGTGGTCCATCCCTTTACTAGTTTAGCTTCTTCGTTGCGAATCGTTTCTTTTTGGTTTGCGACCACCACTCTGTTGATCTAATCTGTGCATTTGGACAAGCAAAACTAAAAACTGAAACAAAGATTGTAGTCGGTTTCTATCAAACCCCTCGCGTCAGCACTTTGTCCCAACCGTTCCAGTCCAATCATCTTTTTAAACGATTTGTCTTCAAACTCATCTGCTTGGAAAACATTTGGTTTTAAAAGCACAAAAAAAAAAAAAAAAACACACAACGTAACAATAGCATTCTTTTATAAACTTTGGTCAAAGCTGGAAGGTTCTGTTGGCTTTAATGGAATGTATTTACCAGTCTGAATGTAGAGTTTCATCACGACGCTTCAGTTTGTCCAAAGATGGTGCAGCTTTTTGGTGCTTTAAAAAGGTCAGCTTCAGTAGTCATTGGGTTCTGGCTCACCAGGTAAATGCAACCTGGAAATCACTTCCTGCTGCAGCCAGTAGCAGCATCCCTCGAAAAGGGAGAGAGCCTGCAAAGCCTGCCAATCTGGTGGCAACAAACTGCCGCCCAGAACACATCCAGGGAGCGAGCACGGGATCGGCTGATTGGAAACATAGAGCGCAGTCGGCTGAAAAGCAGATTCCTCATCTGAAATGAGATGAGCGTCTCTACCTCACGTCTTTCCATCCCATCTCCCTGTCATTGTGTCTTTCCATTCTGGATGCTCTTATCCCTCCTCTTTTTAACACTTGCTGCAGTTTTTGTTAAAGTTCTTCTCTTTGTTTGTTGGCTTCTCGTTTGCTGGGCAAAATATGAGCTTTTTGTTAGTTTTGTTAATGCTCTCTGACTCTCTACAAAACAAGTGCCGTATCTTCCGGTGTATAAGTCAGTTTTTTGCAGAGATTTGTCAGTCCTGTGACTTATATTCTGAAGCGACTTGTATACATTTTTTTTTTCCAAATTCATAACGCAATTTTTGTCTGACACTTTAAATTTCGAAGAAATGCAACAGAGACTCCTCCCGTGCTGCTCTGGCCACAATGGATGGATGGATGGCACCACCCATGCAAAATGAAACTGTTTTGACCATTAATTAAATGCATAATAAATGCGACGGGTCAACAGTGACGCATAATATATGCGACTTGTACGCCAAAGTGACATATATGTTTTTTTCCTCTTCATGATTCATTTTTTGACTGATGTGACTTATACGCTGGAAAATATGGTACTCTTTCTCCTCGTCTGTCCTTCTCTTGCCTCATAACCGTTTTAGCGTGCCCGTTTCCTGGAGTCTCATTGTGTCCTCGTGTATTTGAACGTTTCGTCTTTGTCTCGTGTTGGACACTGCTGACTCTCCAAGAGGGGCTGAACGGTGGTTTGGTGGTTCGTTGGTACTTGAGTGCGCTTCACAGGGAAGATTTCAAATCTTCTCCAACTGCACTTGTTTTACTATGACCCTGCTCTCTCCCTCCTTGCCTAGAAAATCCAATAAAATGCAGCCTATCTCTCTCTCTTTAACTCTGTGGGTTCAAGGCCTCGTTGTCTACGGGTCTTCCACAATCCTCAAACTCGTCCCTACCTTCCTCTTCCCCCCACTCTTTTTCTCATCTTTCCTATCTAAACTTCTTGACAACACACACACACACGTAAAAAAAATGAATGTTTACATCACTTGATTCTCCTTTGACTTTATTGGGAACGCACACTAAGTACAAATGCGCCTTATTCTGTACTTAGAATAAAACAACAGCAAGTCTGGGGGGGATGCACTTTCTCCAGACTCACAGATGTCCAAAACTAACTAATACACTTTAGTGCTATACATACTGATGAAAACGACGTGTCACCTTTCAAAAAGGAAAAAAAAAAAAATCAATTGTGAACAACTGAGTATTTGTGCTTAGTATGTATACTACTAAAAAGTGAGAGAATGTGCTGGTTTACATGTTAAAAAAATATATGAATATATAATGTGTATATAGCACTATGCCTCATTGTAAACAAAATGTATTGTGTGTTTTTTTAATAACTAAAGGTGGTGGGTCACTGTTGATTTCTAATAGGACAGGTGATTTCAGGTTAGTTTTGTTTCAGTATGTTCATTTAGCCGAGTACAGGGAGGACATGAAGGGAAAGTGAATTCACACAAGTCCAACACAACACTGTAGCAAAATGACAAAAACAACAAAAACTAGATACATCGTTGACTATCACACTAGAAGTTGTTTTTCCTTGACTTGTTTTTTTTTTATTATTATTATTTTGTAAAAAGCAATTTCAGATGCAATACATAATAATCTCAAGCAAGCCTTTGGGAAGAACTGAGGTAATAATGTTCAGCGCACTGTTGGTTGTTGAGCTTTGCCGTGGGCAATCATTGAGCTGCGGATTCAGTAGGATACTGTACTGTATGTTGTATGTTGACTGCCATTTAACAAAAAGCTGAAGAATGTGGTCAGTAAATGGATATGTGGAGAAAAAAAAGAGTTGTACTAACATTTTCACTGCACAAATCGTCTTTATTGGTGAAAAAATCTTCACTGTATTTTCTTATCGTAAGCCATTCTAACAATACTATCACCACATTTTGATGGTGCGCAGATTTGCTTCAAATCTGAGTTGCTTTGAGCTCTTACTTTACAGTAACAGCCAATAAAGTGGGATGGTTTTATCTCTGGTAAAGGAATGTGGCAGGGAGGTGCTGAAGAAAAGCCGGTTTGACCCCGCGGGAAATGTCAAACAGTTGAAGTCGATGCTGTAGAAATCCTAGTGTCACTTCCTGGAAGGCAAAATAAGGCGTTAATGGGAGGTTACGCTCTTATAGATTATAAATCCTTTTTTTTTTTCTTCTCACCAATGACCAAAATTATTAGGAATCAGGAACATGCACTGTTTTTTCATATAATCCAAACCCCAACTTTGAGACTGCACTATGCACTAGGGTTTCTACAGCGACTGCGGCTGTGAGGGTTCCTCGACTGATAAGAGTCGAAATACATCCGAACTACCCCATTTCCATCATGGCAAGCCTTAAAAATCAATTGGGGGGGAAACTAAGCTACCACTAGCTTTTATTATTACTGTTTAAGCTCCTTTCCAATCCAATGTGGTTTATTATTAAATAATTACTGACGTAATTAATACTTTTTTCAATAGCCATATTATAAAAAAAAAGTATATACATATATATGAGTATATATTTGTGTGTTTGTGTAGATATCTAGATGATTATATACTTTCTTATAGAAAACTTTGATGTTGGTCATTCTCCGCAGTGTTTTGAGAACACGTTGACACATTTCAATATTAATATCGCTGTCTATTTGGTCTAGGTCCTAGGTCAATGGGCAACAAATCTAAATAATATTTTTAAAAATCCAAAGGGATTAACACTCATAAGAATGCAATACCTTTCTTTCCACTCTTCATTGGAGAAAAATGGGAAATGGGAAGAAAGCCATTCAACTTCTTGATAGGCAAGTTGACCAAAAAAATATAAATGCATAACATAGAACGATGTAGAGCACGGTTCACCACAATCCACAGAAAAATGTGAAGATTCAGTTTTGGGTGTTATTTTTCTGATGCCATGGTTCATTTAAATGAGTTTATTTGTCGCTCGTTTTGTTTTATGGTGTGAAATGAGCCCCTAACGGACAGAACAGGTTCCCTCAAATAAATGAATGAGTCGTCTGTCAATTACATTACAACAGAAATGTCAACTACACACACATTAGGGACTTGAAACAGTCAAAATCTGCTATGTGAGTTTTTTTGATTGCGTTTTTTGGGTGACATAAAGGGCAAATGTTTTTGTTCATTTTCATAACTTTTGATTTGTCTCCTTTAATCTAATGACTATCAAATTTAAAATGATTTGTTTTCTCTTTTTTAACTTAGTTTTTGGTAAAACAAAAAAGGTAAATACTGCTAGTGAGATTTTATATTTTTACATATGTTGGTTTTGCGTTTCTTTTTTATTTATATGCCACTTAGTTGGGGTGTCTTTAAAGATTGTTTTTTTTTTCTTTCTTTGTTGTGTATGTTCAAATGTCGAGAATGTGGAGACAAAGGCATTTCAGTATTTTTGAATTGTTAAAATCTAGTTTCATAGAAGCTAAAGCATCTGATGTTATAAATTATATTTTAATTCATGTAAATAGTTTAAAACTGAAGACAATGGCTTCCTTTTAAACTGAATACATTTCTCTTCAGAGATTGTTTACATTATGAAACTGTAGAGATGTGCTCCTCATATACTGTAAAAAGTACATATATTCATTGATTTGCCTCCAAAAATAAAATCCTAATGAACAATGATCTACTGGTGCGTGAGCCGATTTGTGAAATGATTTATGATGTAGTTTGACAGTTTTTTTCTTCCCGATCCACCTGAGAAAGGTTGACTTAAAAGAACAGAACTCTAATGAAAGAAACCTACGTAATGCAAAAAATAAAAATATTTCAATAATAAAAATGTCTTCTTGCAATGCTTTGTCATTCCTTAAGATACCATATTTTTCAGACTAAAAGGCACACTGAAAATCCTTTATTGTTTTCAAAAATTAACAGTGAGCCTTATAATGTGGTGTGCCTTATTCAATTCTAATTGAAAAATACTTTATTAATCCCAAAGGAAATTAAATGTAACTCTTTGTCCTCATTTCATTAGAGATGTTACAGATACTGATGGCTGTAGGCAGGAAGGTTTACTTGTAAAGGTCCGTCCCACAGCAGATCAGAAGAAAATGGCCGCAAATGCCATCCGATCCATCCACCCAGACTTGGTGGGCCTCTCAGTTCCCCCGGGCTGCAGAGCCGCCCAAATGCTGGACAAAACTCCTCCCAGAGCGATGGCCACTCCATCCAGCATCCTGCCGAGCTCCTCGTCGCTGCAGGTGCCAGGGGACGATCCTGGTCCTTCTGCTGTTACGAACCAAGTTTCCTGCCAGTTCCAGGATCTCAGTGGTCAGGCACTCGATCACAGCTGACAGGGAAATGGGAATGCATCCATGGAGCCTCCTTTTCAATTCATTTGAGATTTGGGGCTGTAGTTAATGCATTATTTGAGCTTTTGATATTTCAATCAGCTGTTCCTACTAGTAGAAAAAACAACTTGTCATGGTTACACATCATAACAACTGTCCAAAACTAAAAAATGTGATTTACATCCAGCAAAAGAGGAATTGAAGTTTCCAAAAGCAAAATCTCAGAATGAATGTAACTGAGCTACGCCAACATGCAGCCACTCCGAGCAGCGCAATTCTGGAATCAAGAAGGATGCTTATGTATTAATTCTGGTTGTGCTTACTGATCTCCCCCATCAACTCCTCTGAGGCAGTCGTGTCAAACTGGTTCAAAACACCTTGTTTTGAATCAAAAAAACGTTCAATACAGAAATCACCTCGTCAAATCACCTTGTTTTGAACACCTTGTCTTGTTGAAACAGTCTTTTATCCAAAAGATGGTAAGACGTACAATTTTTATATTATGCCCTGATATGTAAAAGTGGGCACCAAGTTGGATCAGTTGGTAGAGCTAATACTTCTCATCGAGAAGGTCGCCAGATCGAATCCTGGCTGGGGGCCTTTCTGGGTGGAGCTTGCATGTTCTCTCCGTGCTGCATGGGTTTTCTCCAGGTACTCCGGTTTCCTCCCACAGACCATAAACATGCATGTTAGACTGATTGGTCCCTAGGTGTGAGTGAGAGAGTGAATGGTTGTCTGTCCCGTTTGTCTCTACGTGTCCCTGTGATGGACTGGAGACCTGTCCATGGTGTACACCACCTCTTGCACAATGATTCCTGGATATGAGCACCAGTGACACCTGCAACCTGAAAAAGAAGAAGCAGGTAAAGATGATGGATGGATGGATGGATGGATGATGGATGGATGGATGGATGGATGGATGGATGGACAAGCTTTGAGCTCAGAAAGGATGCTGTGTTTGTTTTATATTGTTGGATAATTCTCACAGAATTTGAAAGTTTTTTGCTTATTTTTGTCATAGTTAACATGTTTTGTGGGACTGTAGGATGTTTCGGCTGTCACAGAGTTCAGCTGCATAAGGTTGCATCCTCTGCTGCGTGTGACCGCTCACAGGCTTTCCCTGGTAAACAACATCCTGTTAACAGGCTGCTGGCAATTTTCCGCCTGGCTAGACTGCATCACATGGCACTGACTGTATGATGATGTGTGTACACAGAGCCTCACCACACCAGGAATGTGGCACTGAATGCCCCTGGTCCAACCAACGCATGCAAACACTGATTGATTCACAGGTGAAAGACTTTTCGGCTGAGCATCAACATGTGATGGAGGGCAACGCAAAGTACAAATGAAACGGCTTTTCCACAGTCACTGGACATGAAGGGACTTTTGATGCAACGGCACAGGGTGATGTGACGAGGAAATCTGTTGTTTCCAGAACAGACCACATCGTAGTCCCGCCTGGGACATCTTCAGCTACTAACGCTAAATGACAACTTTTACAACAGGAAAAAAATCACAAAACACAATTATGTTATACATGTATTCGGTTATTTATTTGGATCCCCAGTAGCCATTGCGGTAACAATGGCTGCTCTTCCTGGCGTTCATTACAAAGACAGTTACACCATGTCATAAGCAATCATTTAGCACCTGACTGATCCAACTAGCTTATTTGGCATTTTTTAATTTTTGCTCTTTTAATGAGCTCACAGATGAACAATTTACTTTGCAAAGCAAACAGTAATACAGTTATTATAACTGACATGTGTTTTTAAAATGCCGTCTGTTACAAACCAATGAAGGTTTTGCAAACTATTCCTAATAGACTACTTTTAAATTCCATGAGTGTGTTTAAATGAATATCACAACTTCATGAGCAAATCAAAGTCTTGTCAAAACAGCTGATTGGAACAATATTAACCTTTAAATGTGATGAGTGCACAGCCACAGCCAGGGGAGATTAGAAATCATCCTGTCAGCCGTTTCCTGCCCTGCTGTCCTCTGGCTGGTTGTTACTGTGGGGTAGTCGTGACTGCAGCAAAAAGAAGCTGCTCTGCAGTGCAGACCATCTCACACAACAAGCTTCAGCTCTGTGAGCGTCGATGTATCAGACAGGAAAACCTTACTGCAAAACACAAACCCCATCACTTTACCTGCCAGGGCCTCTCAGGTTGGTCTTGAAAACCAATTTATATAAATAATAATCATTTTTAGGCAGGTTTGACAACACTGTAAACAAATTTTGATTTGAAGCTTTACATTATTTTTACCTGCTTCTTCCGTTTCAGGTCAGGGGGGGTCACTGGTACACCCATATCAGGCAGTCACTGTATGAGAGGAGGGGGACACCTGGACAAGTCTTCAATTCATCACAGGGACACGTAGAAACAAACGAGACAAACAGCCATTCGCTCTCTCACTCACACCTAGAGACAATTTAGAGTTACCAATCTGTGTAATATGCATGTTTTTGGTCTGGGCTGGGATTTGAACCAGTGACTTTCTTGCTGAGAGGCAATAGCTCTGATGACTGAAGGCTGCCACATACTCAGGTGTACTTCACTCTGCAGAGGTCCGCACATACTCAAGGGGGCGCAACGCTGACTCGAAGCGGACGTCCGCAAGCCCTGTCTGCACAAAGATCATTTTTACGACCACGTACTCTGTGTTGCACAATAAACTGCCCGGTGATGGACCGTTTTGTATGCAACACCAACTGCTCTCTGTGTTCACTGCAACCAGTCACAAGGATGTGCAATCGGGAGAGTGAGGCGCCTTATCCGTGGG
>JAVCKU010000182.1:24439458-24450168 GCA_032273985.1 Hypsolebias coamazonicus
TCTGTTTTTATGCTTTCTTTTATCCTGTATGTAATGTTCAGCACTTTGTTTCAGCTGTGGCTGTTTTAAAGCGCTTTACAAATAAAGCTGATGATGATGATGATGATGGCTGTACTGAGTGTAAAAATTACAATTTCTTTCAATGCCATTGCAACAATGTAAGAAAACATTTGCTTTGATTCAGCTGTATTTCTGACTTTACTTTTTTTTTTTTGTGCACAGTCTACCCAGCTGACCCGGACTACTATGGACGCCCAACAGTCCAAGAGTTCCCCCAGTTTGACATCGTCGAAGACACCTACTCCACCTCTACTGTAGACTCTCGCAGGAACTCTCGATTCGGTGGCTTCCCATTTCCACTGGACCGCTGTGACCGCCGTGCACCACTTCCACCGTGCTACAGTAACCAGAACCTGGATGACTTCTTAGGTCCAGACGGGCTTCCCCTCCCAAGCCCTCAGTGTCCAAACGAGTACACCGCCATCAGCTACTACCCCACAAAGCACACGCGCAGCCTTGACAACGTCTCGGGAGGCTACAAGAGGCTCAGCATGCGTCTTAGTGTGGCTATGCCGTCCTATGCAGAACAGGCCAGCCCGTCTTCAGCGCCAAACCCCGCCCAGCCTCAAACACGACCCGCAAGGCAGAACCCATGTAACTACGACGGGTCAAGCATCGTGGGGAGCGATTATGGAAGCTGTGAGGAAGTCATGTTTTAAAGCAAAACCTACATGTTCTTCATCCGCACTGATCGTTTGTTTAGGGTTCACAGGTGAACACAACATGTAGACGCCACCCGACTGTTCCTCTACGTTAAGGCAGCTTAGTGTTCGAGTACATTTCAGAGAAGGGGCTCACACCAACTCAGGAGATCAAATCCTTTTCGTTTTTCCTGCTCTCTGGTGTACGAGAAAGCACCGTGGCAAAAACCTCTCAGACATGGATTGGTTTGAATTTTAGAGTATTGTCTCCCCACATCAGAGTCAATGGATTCAAGACTCTTCGATTACCTTTGCAGCAGAAGTTCAGTTGAAGTTCATCTTATTGTGGAGGACACTCTGCCGAGAGTGCTCACCGACTCAGTGGGGGTTGAAAAATTATCAGCAGTATTACTGACTTGTCCGTGCACTGTTTGGAAATCAAAACCAGACAAGACTGTTTAATCTTCATCAGGGGCGGATTCTGCCTCTCCGGAGACTTTGAAACACGTTGAAACCAACGTGTAGCACACGAGCTCCAGCATTTCACTCCACGGGTCTGACGGCTTGCGCAACACCGATGACGAAAACGTGTCTGCACTGTGCGTCGCCGCGCTGCACAGAAAGTCAGCGGCGAGGTTGTGTGAGCCTTTCACTCAAATATATGTCCTAACCGCATCAACACCGACAAAACCGAGTTTAAATGTGTTAACGGCGACTTGCTGCAGATTTGTTTGTGAAGTAGACGCGTGTTTGAATGTGTTTGTCGATTCAGCAGATTTAGAGTCCACTCTCTTTCTCGTTTTAATGAGTTACGGAACAGAGTCCAGATTTCGCTTCAAAGATTTTCAGTGCTGCCCTTCATGTTAATGGGGACACCTAATCGAGAAGTTTTTGCAGCAGTGCAGAAAAGCCAATGCAGCCATTTTAAATGGTGCAAATATCAACAACACTCATATATTTGTGTGAGAAAAAAAAAATCTTGTTTAGGTCCAAAGCTTGTTGTGCTGCATACAGCACATTAAAAAGTGAGCGTGTGCCAAGTTGATGTTTAGCCTGATCAGCAATTTATAACATTATCGGGATGAGCTACAATTTTCAACATTTTCCTCAAAAATGATCTCAAATGCTCTTTTATTTATAAATCTGTCTCTTCTATTACTGTAGTCTTAGATATTAAATCTCTGAAAGTTCATGTTGTCCCAAATCTGCAATGACATCCCGACCTTAGACGATGACATAAAGAAAGACGCACAAAAAAACAGAATTATCATATCAAAATATAAAAGCATGTTTTCTGTATTTCTTGTAAAAGTTTTGTCACTTGTCATGTAGAGCATTCTCCAAAACCATTAAAGCTTTTCATTAGGAATACGTTTTTAAGCCAGTAGAGTTGGATGACCCATTTAACTTAGAACAAATGTAAATAAATTATAAAACGTTAAAAAGAAGCAAAAATTAAACTTAAGACATATTCTAGACAAGCTTCACCTGAGCCGCACAATTAAGTTGAATTTATTCTACTCTTGACATTTCAATGCTAAAATGTTTGTTTAATCATAACTTTCATCACTACTGCCAGTAATATTTTCCACATTGTCCAAACAAATATTTACTGGAGCTGTTTATTGCCACATTTACTGAGGATAGCTAAGCGATGGTATCTCACTGAGGAGGAACTGGTTGGAGAAAATTGTGGAGAAGTTGCAAGAAACCATGACTTTTCAGATGCAGGCTCACTGATCTCTAAATGTTTGCAACCGTGTGCGGCCGCCTTTTGAGCAGTCAGATTATTTCTTGAAATTATATTTTATTTTCATGTTCACAATTTGAAAACGCCTTTGCCATGCTGCCCATCTCAACTTGTTTGATACCCACATTGGCAACCGCTCCCACATTTATGATATGATCTGTCAGAGTTCACTGTGTAAGTGATGACAGATTTGGACTGGTCTTTAATAATTATCATCACTGTGGATTTTAGACCTGGACATTTGCCTCAGTTGTTTTCTGTCAAAGAGGAGCTGAAGAGGAGAATCCCTCAAAAGTTGCAAGACTTTTGGGAGACTCTCTCATAGTTTACCGATAGTCGCAGCCCAGTGAGGTACGACTCTAACCAGCTGCTTCTGACTCGTTTTCTACTCTGGCTAGAACAAAAATTAGCAAATAAACTGAAAACATATTTGAAATTTAGAAGAAAAAAACTTTTTGAAACAAACTGTACAAAACCTTAAAAAATTAGTTGTGATAAATAACTAGTAATCCTAATAAGTTACGATTTAAACATTTAAATAAACAAACCTTAAATGTTGAGGGTAAAGTTTTCTGTTTTTTTTTTTTTTTTTGCCACAAATGTGTTTTCAACCAGGGGCGATTCTAGAATCTGCTCTGAGGGGTGCTTAGCCCCTGTCACTGCCCAATCTGTAGTGTAGCTCATTTGCACATGCGCTAAAAGGAATAATTCTGAGTCGCACTGATCGCCGTTGAATATGCTAGATTAAGCAAAATGTACTGGAAATAATCACTTGATATTAATACAATATATTTATAAAGCATACTATATTTCTTAATATTAATTAAAATATCCCTTTCTATAAATTGGTTAATTTTCCTTGACATTGTGATAATTCCATTTATGAATGAGAACCGTCTTAATTTACTTATAAAAGTGTGTGCTCTATCTCCGTCGACCTTCATTTTGCTAATTCACGCCACTCATATTTCTGTTAAAATCACTGACATATTTACATCGTTGGTTAAAATGATACGCAGCTTCACCACTGAGCGGTGCAGTTTCACCGCGGAAATAATTCTTTCTGTATCTTGCAGGGTTTTCTCATTCAGCCCAGGCTGGGGCGTTGCATATCGTCTTGAGCAATGACGTAAATATGTCAAAGATTTTAACGGAAATACGAGCGGCGTGAATTAGCAACATGAAGATCGGCAGAGATAGAGCACGTACTTTTCTAAGTAAATTAAGACAGTTCTTATTGATAAACAATGACAATCCGTGCGACTTGGAAGTATTCCTTTTAGTGCATGCGCAAATGAGCTGACACTACGGATCGTGCTTCCATAAGCGATCAGGCAGTGACAGCCCCCAGCGTTGACAATGGCTCTTGGCTTCAACAATGCGGTGGCCATTGCCATCAGAATCATTTGTAATTTAGACGGGTCCTCCCCCAGAAAATGTTGAATAGATGCCATTTCCTGCATTCTGTTGTATTCTAAAGGGTTTTTAAACATCTACGTTTACCTACATACTGTAATTAAACACTTGATTCAGTAACTATTTTAGGGAGCAACAAGAATTAGCCTGACCAACAGCTCTCCTTGTGTGAATAGAGCACACTCCGCTTCTCTCATGCATCCCTCTAAACGTTCATTTTAGCTTGTCTAAATCACATGTTCTACACTGACAACGTTTAACCAGTTTTTATGGTGATTTTTCACAAAATTCCTCTCACCACAAAGCGTTCATGAACCCTGACAATGTTGTCGGAGGTAAAGGGGGTGGAGCTCCTGCAGGTAAGGGGCGTTTCACTTCAGGACAAAATGAGATCGCTGATTGGTCAGTCGCTGACGGGCCTACTGGACTGATTGACAGATCGAGGATCCGACTTGTACAAAAAAAATCATAGATTTTACCAGCCCATTTAAAAGTGTTGTCATTTTTTCCATATTTATTCCAAATTTATTCAATGTTTTGGTGAATCTAAGGTTTGAGAACTGTTTCCTTACAAAATCCTAATGATGGATTCTTAATTTTTCAGGGGGGCAGAGTTAAAATTTAGGGGTGCTTGAGCACCCCCAAAAAGTGGGTAAAATCGCCACTGGTTTCAACAACTGCTGATATATAACTACAGTCCTTGTTTTCTCTAATGGCAGTTTGTCTGTTACATTGTAAATCATGTAAACATTTGGAAAAAGTTGCTGATTTTATGT
Organism: Hypsolebias coamazonicus; assembly: GCA_032273985.1. Taxonomy (NCBI): domain Eukaryota; kingdom Metazoa; phylum Chordata; class Actinopteri; order Cyprinodontiformes; family Rivulidae; genus Hypsolebias; species Hypsolebias coamazonicus. Next base: position 24,444,102 of record JAVCKU010000182.1, read on the forward strand.
CTGTATTCTTTGTACATTTTACCCTCGTCACACACTGGTTTTAAACACACCTCACTGCTGTTTTACCTGCAGCAACACGTCATCTGGACTAAAGAAATCCTATAATCAGACACTATGATGTAAATAAAATGATATGTGTTGTTGTCAGCTAGAATAAAACCACTTGAATGTATGTTAGGAATATTTTTGTTTGATTTATAAAATTTATTTTTGTATCAGTGTGGATTTCTGCGTGTATTTTTCTGTTTTATCTCTGTGAGAGATTTTTTTTAAAGATGTTTCTTTTTGTTTCACAAAAACTGTAAAAAAAATAATGTGAATTAAAACACCTAAACATGAGACTTCATGCTGTGAAGTGTGCTCAGTTTGATGTCATGCTTGTTTTCTAAACTGCCACCTATGTCACAGTTAGTGCTTCAAGTATGAGTTATGACTCTCGGCTACAACCGCACACACTTTTCGCTCAGTATTTGCAAAATTAGCTGAGGTATGTAGATTTTAGTTTTGCTAACTTTTTTTTAGTTGTGGTCAGGGGGCCCTACCTGCACAAACAATAACACCAGTATGTTAGCACGAAGAATAAAAGCAAATATGGAAAAATAATGGCAATTTTAAGTTATTTCTGACTGTGTAAATGATTACTGGTGATATAAATTTTAAAATACCACCCTTTTAAATCTTAACAAATTAACAAAAAAAGAAAAAAGAAAAAAATAAAGCTAAATCATCCTTTCATGGCAAGTTTTAGAAGTTTTATCATTGTAATCTCATTTTGACCAGTGAACAGTTATAATCATTATGAGGGTTAGGTCAGAAAATTTAAATGTTTGAACTTTACTGTCAGTAAAAATACATGGAAAACCACACGACTGATGATATTGCAGGTAAACAGCATCAACAGAAACAATGTACAACTGATTTGAACTGTAATTTTCTATTTCATATTTCATAATTAAATGTATCACATTTATCACTACACAAAGCCTTTTAGCTATTTATGATAAAGTACAAACACTTGGAACTGACATTTTCACAGAACATGGTGAGGTTTTTTTTTTGGGGGGGAGGGGGGGTGTTAATTGGAGGCAAACCTTCACTATACTCTTAGTAAAACAAATATACCTCTTTTATTGCTTTATGTGCTCCCTCGGTGGTTGATCAGATTTAAGCAGAACACCTGTCGTCTCCACCTCTGTCCATCATCTTGTTCTGCTTATGCGTAGTCAGGTTGTGGAAACAAGAAGTTCAGGAGAGAAACTCAGACATCCTTCTCTCCAGCGACACTTTTAACTCATTCTGCAGGACCTGGAGGGGTTCCCAGGCCAAAATATGTATACACTTCTTCTGTGAGTTATGGGTCTTCCCCTGGGCCTCCTACCAGTAAGATGTGCTTGGAAAACCTCTAAAGGGAGGTGTCCAGGAGGCATCCAATTCAGGTGAACCACCTCAATGGCGCCTTTCAATACGAAGGAGCAGCAGCTCAATTTCGAGCTCCCCCCCAGGTCACGGACCTCCTCACCCAATCTCCAAGACTGATCCAGGTCGCCCTTCAAACGAAGCTCAATTTGGACGTTTGTATCCAGGATCTCATTCTTTCAGTCCTGATCCAAACCTCATGACCACAGGTGAGGGTTGGACTGTAGACAGACCAGGAAATTGAGTGTTTTGCTTTTGACTCAGCTCTTTTTTCACCACAACTGCCCGAAGCAATGCCCTCATTACTGAGGATGAGACTTCAATCCACCTCCCGTCCCATCCTACCATCACTCGTAAACAAGATGCCCTGACACTTGAACTTCTCCAAATGCATGTTCTCCATTTTTTTAAATGGGTTGACTTAAAAAAATTAACTGAATATGTTCATCCAATGAGTAAAATAAAAGAAAGGCAGAAAAAACACTGAATAAACGTGTTTAAATCTCAGGCATTTATATGGTCACGCATAAGGAAAATAAGAAAATGTTGAATATCAACACTGCGTTTTGCAGCAGGACTTTAAGCTGCCTTTGGTTGTGTTCATCCACATTCTTCTCTAAAGCAACTCTTTTAGCTTTCTGTGATTGTAGCTTCACACTTTCTTCACTCTGAGCCTTTAGACATGGTCAAAGCATGCGCTATCCTGTTATTTTTCTAACAAGGTTAAACTTCTACCTTTTTTGCATTCCGGCTGACTGAAATTGAATAGTTCACCTGAGGCTGAAAAGCTTTCTCAGACTCTGACGCTCCTTTGTCACTTCTCGAGAGGACTTTCTGAGAATCAGGAGGCTCCACTCCTCATGTTGAGAAGAACAAGGTTTTTCAGCTCTGTAGGGGAGCGAAGAGGAAAAAAAAACCTTCATCTTTGTGAAGTCCCTTCATCTTCATAAGGTTACTTGTCTCTTGCAGGTTTCAGTGACTTTTCCTGTGCCCAAGATTAAAGCAGTGAAATCCCTTAATGATTATAGCTCTCAATTTTTTTTTTTTTGTGTGTGTGTGCGATTCAAGTAGAGTTGAACCCAGAGCAGTTTACTCACAGTGTGATTCTGGATTGCCTGGGAGGTGGAACAAATTTCATATGATTGCTTTTTATTGACTCTTTCTCAGCATTTAACAGAATCAAATTTCACATTTTAATGGACGGACTGAGCACACTCCACAACGCTGACTCTAAATTAAAACGTAGTTTGGCTGATTTTTAAACTGACAGTTTTCACTCAGCACTGTGTCATACTCTTATCTCCCACTGCGTCCCTGCAGGCATTACAGTGTGATTTATTTATTTAATTATTCAAACTAACGATAAGTGACATTTACCAGCAGGAGTTGAACTACTTGCATCCTTTTTATGTAGTTTGTTTTGCACAATTTAATACCCAGCACTAGTTTCTGAAGGTATCATTTACCACCAGTAAAAGTCTTACTAAACATCAATCAATATAACTTTATTGTCCATAACATTTCATGGAGATATATTGTTGACATCTGACTTATACATGCAAAAACAAGTCAAAAATGCAATAAAACTTTTAAAAAGCTATGTTAGCCTAATAACAAACAATTATAAAATACCAATACATGAAAACATAAAAAATGTTAGCAGACAACGGTTTGTCATGTGAGACTATGTTTAAATAGGACCCTATTAAGAACACTCCCAACAGAGGGAACAAATGATTTTTGTACCTGTTTTTCTTTACCAGAGGAACCAAAAGTCTTCTGCCAGATCTTACCATCCTGAGTAACAGTTGCAGTGGATGAGTTGGGTCATTTTAAACCTGGATTGCCTTTTTTTATAGAGCTTGACTGCACAGCTCTGTAGGTTGCATTTGGTGATGATCAGTGATTTTACTACCTGCCGTATTTTCCGCCATACACGTTGCACCACGCTATAAGTTGCATCATTCCAAAAATGTCTAATAAAGTGTAAAAAATCCATAAATACGTTGCTTTGCTGTTTACGTTGCATGTGGGCCGGTGTGCCAAAAATCGATTGGCTGCCAAATGGCGACCACAGGAGCGTGCACGGGAGGACTTTAACAAGAATTTAACAAGAATAACACTTAAAACAATTAGTTGTTTGCTCAACATTACAGTAAAGGTGTGTCTCAGTCTAACTTTTCCTTAATAAATGTACTTTAATGTTCAAATCAGCAGAATTTTCAAAAACTGATGCACAGAAACATGAATGCTCATAGGGCAACTCGCTGTGCATTTCTGTGAAATTTAACAAGATGACCACCTAAATCAATTATTTGTTTGCTCGGCATTATAGTAAAAGTGTGTCTCAGTTGAAATTTTACTTTGTAAATGCACTTCAATGGCCAAATTAGCTGCATTTTGCTGAGGCGACGCAGCGAAATTAAGCTGATTTGATGGTTGCTCCAGGCAGACAATGGTGGTATGGCAAGCCGATTGTGTCATTAATAGCCACTTTAACTATTACACAATACAATGACATGCCATACTACTTGAGTTCCATCTAGCAGCTGAAAATAGTAATGTTCAATATTTTCAGTCAGAATGAATGAAATTAGTCATATCTCAGACAAACACTGGTTTATAAATATGGTTTTTCAAAAAACATAAATACATCACTCAGAGTATAAGTCGCAGAGCATGTAAATTATGCACACACAAAAAAAAATTGTGACATATGGTGAAAAACACAATAGTTTGACCACCCAGGACAACTTGTTCCTGTCTCCGACTAGGACGTTCCCATACCATGAGCCAATATTAAGGGAAACGACACTTTCAATCCTGTACACCATTTGCAAGGTATTTTTAGCATTAAAGCTCCTTAGATTAGTAGAAGGTGGAGATGCTGTCTGGCTTTTTTGTAAATGCAGTCAGTGTTGGGCTGAAAAGTCAACTTGTATTAAATTATTGTTCCGAGGTATTTGAATTCAGTCACCTGCTCTACTTCCTGTTCTTCTACGTATAACAGAACCAGGTCTGGTACTGGCGGTTCCCCACCTACTTCCCAGACAAAGCTCCTTGGTTTAACTGACATAAGGTCCAGGAAACTGTCATCAAACTAGGCAGAGAGCTGAGCTGGGAGCAGGAGGGGCAAATGGTGTCTTTCAGACCAGCAACTTATAAATGAGTCCTCAAGGCTGAATGAGACTAACCTGTATAAATAAAGGTTGAATGAACTAGGGTCATATCATCAGCATACTTAATTATGATGATGGTTGGGGTTGCAAAATACTATTTGCTGCTCAAATCACATTCCTTTTAAAATCCATCTGCAGTTGGATGCAGCGTAAATTGGAGGCTGAAACAAGGACTTCTCAAGAAAGTTATCTGAGTATTTTTTTTCCAAATGTAATAAGAAAAGGTTTGCAGTACATTCCACTAGTCCAACCTAAAACATATAGTGAAGCAATTGGAAACTTTACAGTTTGTTTCCCCATTGTGTGACAGTCAAAGAACAAAACAGACAATAATAAGTGACATATCCTTCATGCAACAGAAAGAACATCTTAGGTCACAGTCTAAGAACATTTGGACAAAGTTTGGTGTAAAAAAAAAAAAATCTTATGGGGAATTTAGAAGGTATTGAACTAAAGGATAACGATTCAGCCTGAGACTTGAACGCCCCAGGACAAAAGAACAGCATGTAAAGGTACAAATGCAACCTGCAGTTCACTCCTCAGCACAAGAAGCTCAAGGTTCATTTTACTCGGATTAAAGCAAAGTTAACTTTAAAAGTTTATCGTGTAAAATCTCAGACAAATCCACAGCCTCAACAGAAGCAAATTTACTTTTAATTAATAAATATCTATTGTATATAATAAAGAAAAAAAATCATATTTGGTAGATGGCATTGTGTGTTAATCAGCACCATGTTTGGTTCATCAAAACAAATGTAAAATCTGCTTTCTAAGCTCAAGTTTTTTATATTTGTTGACTGCCCCCCCCCCCCCCCACACACACACACACACACAATTTTCTGTTCTCTCGTTCATTGTGTTTTGATATTTCTAACACCGCTGCTCTCATTCCATTCATTGAGCTTTTGACACTGTGGACCATGACTCTCAGAAATTGGTTTTTCAGCTCACACCATTAGTTGGTTCACTAATTATATCTCAGACCAGAGGCAATGTGTTCAACAAAATGGTACTTCCTCCTGCTATTTAACAGTCAACAATAATGTACTACAAGGTTCAGTCTTAGGACCCACCTTTTTTACAATCTACATAGGTAATGTAGGTCAGAGTATCCCTGATGCATCCTTACATTTCTATACTGATGACACAGTTGTTTATTGTCGAGCTAGAACAGTTGCTAAGATTTTCCAGCTTTTGCAATCTGCATTTGACATCATCCAGTCTGATTTGTTCCATCTCAAACTTGTCCTAAATATAAAAGGGATGCTTTTTTCCAAACAGTAAGTCGGTCCCAACAGTTCTTCCTTTGATTTTATCCTCAAATGGTGTCCCTATTGGGTATCTTGGGGAATGTGGTATAGAAGTGAAAAAGAGAGTCCAGGCAGGATGGAGTGAATGGAGAAAAGTTTCAGGAGTGATTTGTGACAAAAAGGTGTCAGCAAAGGTCAAAGGAAAAGTTTACAAGACAGTGG
>JAVCKU010000182.1:24478499-24494153 GCA_032273985.1 Hypsolebias coamazonicus
CACCCTGGATGGGTCGCAAGTCCATCACAGGGCCACATAGAGACAAACGACCATTCACTCGCTCACTCACACCTAGGGACAATTTAAGAGTTGCCGTATTTTCCCTCATAAATGTTGCATTGCCCTATAAGTTGCATCAGTCCAAATATGTCTAATAAAGTGGAAAAATCCATAAATACATTGCTTCGCTAGATACGTCGCATCTATTATGCATCATCGCTGTCACGTTTGTTACACGTCACCGCTGACAAAATGTGTGCCGGTGTTCTGCCAAAAATCGATTGGCTGCCAAATGGCAGCTGCGGGAGCGTGCACGGGAGGACTTTGACAAGAATTTAACAACATTAACACTTAAAAACTATTTTTTTAGCTCAAAATGTTTGCTAAGTTGTGTTTCAGTCTAATTTTTGCTTCATAAATGCACTTTGATGGTTAAATCAGCTGCATTTTCAAAAGTGGAATCATGAAAATGCAAAGGGCGACTCGCTGTCCATTTCGTCGAAATTTAACAAGATAAGCACCTAAAACAATTATTTATTAGCTCGACATTATAGTAAAGGTGTGTCTCAGTTGAACTTTTATTTAATTATTGCACTTCAGTGGTCAAATTAGCTGCATTTCGCCGGGTTTGGGCAGTGAAATGAAGCTGATTTAACATTTGCTCCAGGCAGATGATGGTGGCAAGCTTTGGCAAGCTGACTGTGTCATTAATAGCCACTTTTACTTATTACATGATACAATGGCATGCCATACTGGTCAACTGCCATCTAGCGGCTGAAAATAGTTCAATATTTTCAGTCGGAATGAATGAAAATGGTCATATCTCAGCCAAAAACGGGTTTATAGAAGTGGGAAAAAAATACATAAATACAGTATGTCACTTTGGCGTATAAGTCGCAGGGCATACAAATTATTTTTAAAAAGCGCGACGTATACAGTGAACAATATGGTACCAGTCATACTAACATGCATGTTTTTGTGGGATGAAACCGAAGTACCTAAAGAAAACCCATGCATGCACGGAAAGAACATGCAAACTCCACACTGAAAGGTCGCTGGCTGGGATTCGATCTGGCAACCTTCTCGCTGAGAGGCAACAGCTCAACCAACTGTGACACTGTGCTGCACACGGTAGCATTCAGTGCATGCAAATTCTTAGCATGTAAATAACTTTTGTTGGTCTTGTTTTGTTGCAGGAAATGCCTTTGTGGTGAGCCTGGCCCTCGCTGACCTGGTGGTTGCCATCTATCCATACCCTCTGGTCCTGACAGCTATTTTCCACAACGGCTGGATCGCAGGCTACATCCACTGCCAGATCAGTGGCTTCCTCATGGGCCTCAGCGTCATTGGCTCCATCTTCAACATCACCGGGATCGCCATCAACCGCTACTGCTACATCTGCCACAACCTCAAATACGACAAACTGTTCTCCAACAGCAACACCATGTGCTACGTCATGCTCGTGTGGATGCTCACCATCCTCGCCATCGTGCCCAACTGGTTTGTGGAGTCCTTGCAGTACGACCCGCGGGTTTATTCCTGCACGTTTGCGCAGTCAGTCAGCTCGCTGTACACCATCACAGTGGTGGTGGTGCACTTCATCATGCCCATTTCCATAGTCACCTACTGCTACCTGCGCATCTGGATTCTGGTGATCCAGGTAAGGCGGAGGGTCAAGCCAGACTCGCGACCCAAAATCAAGCCGCACGACCTCCGCAACTTCCTGACCATGTTTGTGGTTTTTGTGCTCTTCGCCGTGTGTTGGGCACCGCTGAATCTGATCGGCCTGGCCGTGGCGCTGGACTCCAGGCTGAGCAGGAACATACCGGAGTGGCTGTTCACGGCCAGCTACTTCATGGCCTACTTCAACAGCTGCCTCAACGCCGTCATCTACGGCGTCCTGAACCACAACTTCAGGAAGGAGTACAAAAGGATTGTCCTGATTATTTTCAAGTTCCACTGCTGAGATGAAACATGGGAAATAATCACAATGAAAAAACGTTTCATTTTTAACTTTTGTGACGAGAAAACACAAATAAAAAGCCATGAGCAAAGGAAACGAGAAAAAAAAGGGGGCAAATGAATGTGGAAAGAAAACAAAACACTGTGAAAAGAAGAATGAACACGAGAAAACATCATTAGCTGGAGGAGGCGTTATAAAATGATGCCGCACTGTTATCAGTGATGCCTTCAGGAAAACTCCGAGACTTTAAAGATGTAGAGAGCCACACAGAGACCGGAGTTTGGTTCCAACTTAGTAATGCATTTTTCACGACTTTCTTTGGTAAGAGAGTCACGACTTATTCTTAAAATTACAAAACAAAATTTGTTTTTGTTTCAAACCAGCTTCATAAATTATTTGGATGTTGGGTTTTGATCAAAAATCTTTTTGATCACAATTTAATTTGATGCAAAACACGCTGCTAAACTTCTGCAGCTCTGTGAATTTATACGCTGTGTCCACAGAGCGCAACGCTTTAAAGGGAGACGGAAATAACAAACAGGTGCTTCTGGGAGAAATTAATAATTGCTGCATTTGGAGACAATTGACATCAAAATTTCATTCAAAATCCGATGATATCCCTGCGAGTTGAGTTCATACCAAAAACATAAACAGACATTGATGGAGACGAGTCATTGGACTAAAGACAAACACAGGAAGATAAACTTTGACTGTAACTCTAACATTTAACTTTATCATATATCTGGAGGAAACCTAATTCAAATTATTTTGCATAGTAAATTACAGTTTAAGATATAAATATTCATAACAAAATAAATTATTTCTTAACAGCATTCACAGATTTGGTGGATTTATGGTTTGAGTTATGCAAACAAATGTGAAAATTAAAAATGCACAGCATTTTTAAAAACACAAATACCATAATCAGAGACTCAAATAAAAAGCACAGGTGTCACCAACAGCATGCTGGTTCCTACAAACCGTGTCTCCTGATGATAAGAAAATTAAAATCTACAATTAACAAATCAAGAAGAAATTGTGTGACAATGGTTCTGTCTCACTGGGACCTGACTGATGGAAACTGGAGTTCTAGACGGGAAAAAAACTGAAAAAGTTACCAATGCATTTTTGTAAAAACAAACCAAAGATTGCTGTTTTTAAATTATCACAAAGCCCACATCAAATCCAACCAAAAATCCAAGGGTCTTTTTTATTAATCTGTTTTCTGATGTCTGTTTTTTGCACCATATTCATACATTCATTCAACCTTTATTTAGACATGTTAATCCCAGTGAGCCTCAGGGACTCATTTACAAGAGAGACCTGATTATGTGCAAGCTTAATGTGCATACTCCACACCTTGATTCCTGTTTTGGAAAAACAGCCTTGTTCACGTTTTATTCCCAATTTAGCCAAAACTTCCTTTTATGAGCATCCTCCCAAAGTTGTCCCACATTGTTTGCACTTTGTGATTCACACACACTAAACTGAGACAGGTTCGAGACGCTCATGACTCTGTGGTTATTTTGAGCAAAAATATTGTTTTGCATATTTTTCTAATACTGTATGTTAATATATCAGCAACATGAACAAGGCCCTGTGACTCACTTGTGAATATGCAGAATGCTCACAAATGACTGGAAACATGTTGGAAACTCCCTCATGGATATTGTTTGCTGTTTGTTATTAACAGTAGCAGCCCAGTGAGACATGGGCTTTACTAAGTCTTGGCTTTTGAGTGTGTGTGTCACAGTCTGTTATGGATCAAACCAAAAAAGGCAGGCAGGACACAGAAGGGCTTAAAAAAAGGCATTTATTCAAAAAAAAGGACTGAAAATGCAGCCAAAATCTCTACCGTATTTTTCGGCCTACGAGTTGCTTTTTTTTTTGCATAATTTGCATGCTCTGCGACTTATATGTTTCACGATCCTTAAGTTTTGAACCCATTTGCAGGCAGGCAGCGAAACAGGAGTTTTAAAATAAAAATGATTTATTTAAAAAAAAAAAAAAAGCTGACGTGGCAGCAAAAATTACAAGAACGGGAACAGGCAGGCAAAACAGGACGGGTACAGACTCGGACAGGGACTAGGAAGCAGAGACAGGAGGTCCGTGTTGTCTGTGCAGACAGAACAGAACAGAACAATGACCGGACGCAGAGTGGAGAAGAGAAAGGCTTTTTATAAGACAGAGGGAGGGTGGGTAATGAGAACAGCTGGGCAGGTGGCTGATGAGAACAGGTGTGAATGAGTAAGACTGAGGACTGGAGAGGCAGACTGAGGAGTGAGTGGAAAGTGACAGAAAACAGAATCAGACACCAGGGAACAGAATCACACGAGCGATAGAATAACAAAAGTATGAAAAGAGGGGAACACAAATAAATATAAAGAAAACAGACAGGGACAGAGCCTGTCAATATGCAGAAGCGATGTATTTGTGGATTTTTTTCCCGTATTTATAAACCAATTTTTGGCTGATATGACCGCTTTTATTCATTGTGACTGAAAATATTGAACATTACTATTTTCAGCCGCTAGATGGCATTTGAGTACTATGGCATGCCGTTGTGTCATGTAATAGGTAAAAGTGGCTGTTAATGACACAATCAATTTGCCTGCCACCTTAGTCCAGTTCACCTGGAGCAACCGTCAAATCAGCTTCATTTCACTGCGCCACCCCAGCAAAATGCAGCTAATTTAATCATTGAAGTGCATTTATTAAGTAAACATTAAACTGAGACACACCTTTACTATAATGTCAAGTAAAACAAATAATTGTTTGTAAGTGTTAATCTTGTTAAAGTCCTCCCGTGCATGCCCACGCAGCTGCCATTTGGCAGCCAATCGATTTTTGGCACAACACCGGCCCACATTTCTGGGTTGTCAGCGGTGCTGCGTAACAAATGCGACGCGTCAGCGGTGATGCATAGTAGATGCAATGAATAATGAGAAGCAACATATTTATGGATTTTTCTACTTTTTTAGACATATTTGACTGATGCAACTTATTGGGCGGTGCCACGTGTACGGCTGAAAATACGGTACTGGATGAGCAGGAACTTGGAAAACACAGGTAATATTGTAATATTGTGATGGCAGGTGCAATGCTTAATGCTGAAGTAAGGAAAATGACCAACGCCAACAAATATAAAGATAACTCCATTGAACAAAAACGCAATCTCCTCATGGGGAGACAAGCAGGTGAGCATGGATGGGACAAGAGCAGAAATAAAGGGCAGGAATCTACACAAAAAAAAACCCACAAGGGAGCTGACACACATACACTGAAACTCAGGTTATAAATAACACAAAATATTACTAATTAACAAAAACAGAGATCCTTACAGTACCCCCTCTCCAAAGGTTCTCAACGAACAACCCAACACAAATACCAAAAAAATAAAAACACAGATTTGGGAGGGCAGAGGGGCAACACAGGATGGAGGGATCTTACACAAAATGTAAAACAACCTAAATAAAATCCCTTCAAGGTCAAAACCTGGGCGGTACAGAAGAGAAAACAGACCAGCATGTAAAATGTTCAAAGTGGACAGGCTGTTTTCCAAAACAGGAAGCAAGGTGTGGCGTATGCACATTAAGCTTGCACACATGGTACAAAAAAAAACTGACATCAGAAAATGAATTAATAAAAAGGTCCGTGGGTTGTAGTTTGGATTTGAGGTGGGCTATCATGTGATGTTGACATGTGATGACATCCAAACCGGCGAGACAGTTCAGTTGGACGGTCCGGAAACCATCCAAACTGGTGAGTCAGAGGGATTCTCCGTGACCCGTTCAGAAACTTCTCCCAAAATAGCCAAGAAAGTTCAGGGTACATGGCCCCTGGAGACTCTGATGCTAATGTAGGTAGTGCTAAGGATTCTGGAGGGGCCACAGACTCAGCAGGTTTGACTGCTCTACAGAGGGTCAGCTGCAGGCAGATTTAAGTCCCTACTGATTGTTTGCCGTCATTAAACTCAAAGTTACACTTCGCAACTTAACACTCAGATTTTCTCCGCAGAAGATGCACAGCCCTGTCTGAGTTTTCAAAATGTTTAAAGAGTTTATTTGAGAACAAAATTACTGTGGGTATCTCCAACTTGTCTCAAGAGCTGGCTGGAAGCAGAAAAAAAAAAAGAAACATTCAAGTTTAAAAACCACTCTATTTACTGAAAACCTGGTCCCAATCTGTCCATGTATGTATTTCTAAAGTGTACTCCAACAGATTAAATCATAAAAGTGGGGTCACTGGAAAAGGTAGAAACAAAATGGGCATAATGTATGGAAATATGGGCAACAAAATAAAGTTTACAGCCAAGAATACAGATTTCTTGTCGTAAACACTCAAAACTCATTGAGGCTGCAACAGAAAATGTGTCTGTTTTCTTGTCATTTTGAGCCATGAACTTCTCTCCAACAGTCCCAGCCCAGTGAGATACCACCTTAACCAAATGCATAGATTTATTAGTAAAATCATCTCTTCTTCCTAAAACATTCAGAATATCAACCCACTACCATCAGCTGCTGTTGTGTGAATGTGGCGTTGTGCCTTTGAGTCTGAAAGTGGCACTGCGATAACAACACCTTACATTTTCTCTTTCATCTCATTTCATAAATATAAAACTTTGAATAACTACTGACCCATTTTATTTTATATCTACAGAGACTTTGTGCGAGTTCAGCTTCTACGTTTGACAAAAGCAGCCATTAAAAATGTTTTCAACTGTTTGTGGAGCAGACGAGTCTGTCTGTGCCAAAGTGTTGGGAGGGCACGTTTAAGTTACCAAAACACACAAAAACAGACGTCAGCGTTCACCCACAGAGCTCACTTTCTGCATCAAATCCTCCCAGCAGCGAAAACGTTCACATCAAATGTGAATATTAAACATTATTAATTAAAAAAAAATCAAAGAATAAAACAGGAAATTGTTAGTTTTGAATGGTACTCTGACCACATCACTGTGTTTCACACTCCTGGAGCGGTGAAAGTTGTGAATGAATGTTGATGAGGAGGGAGTGTTGCTGCTGCTGTGATTATTTGTCTGCTTCAGCCTCGTTTTAATGAGCTCATTGTTTGTGGATCTGGCTGCTCTGGGACCAGTTTCTCACTGGTTTCAAGGTCCAACAAGGACCCTTAAACTGGCAGCGAGGCCAGCAGATGGAAGGAAAGGCAGTTCCATTTGTGCCAAATGGCTGTTGGCTTAAGAGTTTATGGGGATTTTTTGAAGGTGAAAGCACCAGATTTGCAGTTTAAATGTGAAACATCATCTAAACAAATAAGCAAAAATAAAATGTTTTATGGGACAGCTGTGAAGGTGCTGCCTGATGGATTTTAGCCCCATCAGACAGAACCAGACTGGCTGCTTCCGTCTTCAGTGAACATGTCGCATGTGGAAAGACGTCAATCCAAGCAGACCAACAAATGAACACAAGCAGACCGGTGAATATCTTAAAGAGTGGGGGAAAACAAATAGTTTTGTGCGCACTACATCTTATTGTGTGAATGTTTGTGAAGTTTCTCGATATCTGTTTCTTTTTTATACGTTTCTGGCATCTAACTCGTCTCCCATTTTTTGTGCCGCTTTAACCGTTCAAATATCAAAACGTTCAGCTCAATCGGGGTGTTCCTGCAAAACTTTGGGTATTTGTGAAACGTTGACATTTAGAAATATTTAACTTTTTTGGCCACGTTTTCTTCATTGAAAATGAACAGAGCTCTCTCTCTTCAAACACTTTATGCTGTTTCAAAACCTTCACCGCTCATTTCAGCTTTTGTTCAGCTTATTTTTCAGCTTGCCACTGTTTTCAGCATCCTTTAGCTGCTTTTAGCTTCTTTATGCCTATTTCAGCTTGTCTCCTACTTGTTTTAGAGTTTACTCCTGCTCCTTCCAGTTTCTTTATTCTAATTTATTGTGCTTCTTTCAGTTTTTTAACTTCATTCTGCTAATTTCAGTTTACGGGATACCTTTCAGTTAATTTCAGCTTTTATATGCTCGTTCCATCTTCTTTCTGCTTATTTCAGTTTATTCATGCCCTCTTTCAGTCTTCTGCTAATCTCCACTTTTTGTGATTTTTTTTCCAGCTACTTTCAGCTGATTTTATGCTTATTTTAGCTGTGTTGTGCTCTGTTAAGTTTCTTTCTTCTAATTTCAGCATTTTGTGTTCCTTTTGATGTTATTTCTGCTAATTCAGGCTTTCAACACTCATTTCAGTTATTTTTTTTGCTTATTTCTTCTAGCTTCTTTGTGCTAATTTTTTTTCAGGCTACTTTTTTTGATAATTTCAGCTTTGTTGTCTTTCCTTCAGCTTCTTTCTACTTTCCAGCTATTAGTAAGCTTTAGCTTGTTCAACAGCTTTCAGCAAAGTCATTCCCACTGCATTTTCACCGGAAATGCAATTCTCTAGTTTTAATTTTAACCCAGCTGTGTTCTTCTCACGTCATTGCAGCAATGCATCTGTTTCACTTAATGCTAAAAAACAGTTCTCAGCTCTCAGATTGCCTAATGACATGACTTGAGCTTGAGATCCAGTAAATCTGACATGGAGTCCACATGAAATGGATGGAAGTGTTCATTACTGAGATTAAAATGTGATTTTATTGTGAAAAACCAGGCATTTGAGCTAAAACAAGCTAAGCAAATTAGCTGCAAGCTCCATATTTACTACTCAGTTATATGTTGGATTAAAAAAGACATTTTCCAAAATTTATTTAATATTGTAGCACTTGTTTGAATAAATAAACACAAACTAAATACCCCGATCAAGCTGCCAGCTGTATTAAATCTGTACATCATGCCATCAAATGTCCAAGGTGGAGATTTTGTGTTTTCTTATTACTTTCATGAGTTTGATTTTTCCAGCAGGAGATAAATGTGAATGAACTTTCTTACATCCTGCAGTGACGGGAGCATCGATTTGACCTAATTAGTCATCTAATGAAACAGAAGCCACTTTTATTGGGGACTAAACTGAGAATTAATAAGAGCAGAGCTGTGTATTGCCTGTTGTTGGGAGCATTTAGATTTGTTAGAGCTAAGAAATGGATTGAATCATGTTTATTGTTTGTGTGCTCGGAGTTTTCCAGTATCTGACTGGGCTGTGACTGCTGGTGATTCACTGGAGACGCAAAACTGCAAAACAATATGCACATTTTTACTTAAAATGACAATAAATTGGTGTAATGTTCCATGAGTTTGCATACTTATCAGTTGTAAATTAGTCACAAATTGTCTTAATTATGTCTCAATATGTGTGCAATCATTTGTCTTTATATATATATATATGTATATATATAATTATGTCGCACTTTCAGGGCACTCAAGACTTAACAGTCATTATTTATTTGCCAAATTTGTCTCCCATTTTCCACATTGTCTGCCTGACAAACTAAAATGAGACAGGTTTGAGACACCTGCAAAACATTGGGACTATTTTGAGAAAATATTCATCTTGTGATTTTTTTCCCCCAAACACGTTTAAAATTCCTGCATTTCAGGATGTAACAAGATGTGCCATGAGAATTCGCAGGAACAAAAAAAATGTCACAATGCTGCTTGTTCAGTTTACACTTTCAAAATCCTTAAATTAAATGTCACATGAATTTGTCCGGTGAAATTAACACTGAAAATGTCCCCAGCACCTTAAATCATTTGTATGGCAGCAGTTTCAATTAGAACCATTCTAAGGTCTGAAGAAACTCGTGACAGGACCCCACCTCTATAAATAAAAGTCTTGTTACATCCCTAGATGCACAAGAGTGAGGCCGTGCGACTCACGTGAGGAAACTGAGAGGCCTCGCCAACGTTTTGAGACATTTATGAAACTCTGTCACGAACACTGGTCGTCTCCAACAGTCGCAGCCTGGTGAGAAGCAGCTTTCAAGTGTTTCAGTCTGAGAATGTAACTGTTTTCCTGTCCCACATGGTTCGGCACATCGCCATGGAGACCGTTTCCTCTGAATGTCTGCAATGTTGCTGAGACAAAAGAAAGTCACCGAGCCCTGAATAATAATAATAATAATAATAATAATAATTTAAAAAAAAATCATGTCTTAATAAAAGGAATTCACTGTGAATCGACTTCCTTGTTGCGTTGTTTCTCTCTGCCTTTCATTCTGCAGCTTTGGGTGCTTTCGGCGTTAAACATAAAGAGAAAACATCAACGTGTAAGATGCTTTTTAGTGTCTATACAACAGAGGCTGTGTGAGATAAAGACCCAATGAGGAACGTATCAAACAAATCCAACTGCTTTGCGTTCTTTTGTGGTTTTAGTCGGCATGAAGCTGACAGCTGTCTGGTTTCTCTTCGGGTACCTGGACAAACAGCATCCCAGCATCCTGCATTGTCTGAAGGTGGTTGCCGCAGTAACAGGAGAATCTGACAGGCTAGCTGTCACCGGGGGCAACACTACGAGTCAGCCTCCAACTCCAGCTGGAGGTAAAAAGAGGAGGAAAACAATCAAAACACACAAATAGAGAGAAAAGGTAGTGGAGAGAGAGAAAGTAATTAGACAGTAAAACAGAGGATATTATACTGTCTTTACAAAAGCACCTGCTGGGAAGGAAGCTCAGTGTTCAGCTCTGTCAACGCTTCTGCAGTGTCTTCAGCTAAAGATGACACAGTGCGTAGGCCAAAGCGGAAGCTTGGACATCGACAACAACCAACAGCAAATCACAAAACTAGTTTATACCCCGTAAACACATTTATCAAAGGTTGATTCATGTCTCTCACAGACCGCAAAACCTCACAATTTGTCCTCGAGGTAAGAAACCTCCCACGACTCTGAGCGTTGGATAATATAACAGGTTTAAAAACTTTTTGTTTTTTCTTTAATAAAGGGTTTTGAAACAGGTAAAACACAAATCTATTTTTCTTAAAAAATGGTTTGACAGAGGCATTACACTAACTCTTATAGTGAATTTCTTACATGTTCTGGCTCCTCAAGAGCCACCCTTTTGCTTTTTTAATTTAATGCCACAGTGTTTCCTAGTTTACTTTGTATGGTAAGCTAGGTTTAATTTGAAAACCGGAAGTCGTTGCGTTTGCACTTCCTGTTTAGAGACGCCTTTTTTTTGGATTGCCTTTTGATTTGTTCCCGAGGCTGAGCAACGCCGGTAAGTTGTTGAAAATGTTTTATTTCATGTGTACAACAAAGGTGCACACTTAGTCTCATTGTGAGAGGAGGTTTATATTATTTGAGTTGACCTAAATGTGCTTTAATATACAAGGATACAATCATTTTTATTGGCATTCACATCACATGTGGTACATGAGGTGGAATGAAACTATAGGGTCCCAGTTACACCGAACAAAAATTCAAATTGTAAAGAAAAACATTAGTAAGATCCGAGTCATGAACTAAGAATTTACATTCACTAAACTAAGAATACACAAATTTTCACAGTGATTTTTCTTAGTTAGATATTCATGAGTCTAACAGCCTCAGGGTAGAAGCTGTTCCTCAGCCTGGTGGTCCTGAACTTAATGCTCCTCAACCTCCTTCCTGATGGGAACGGGGCAAAAAGTGTGTGTGCTGGGTGAGTGTGGTCCTTCATGATGCAGGTGGCTCTCTTCCTGCATCTGGAGGTGTAAATGTCTGTGATGGTGGGGAGACTGACTCCCACATCTTCTGTGCAGCCTTCACCACTCTCTGCAAAGCTTTTCTTTCTGCAGCTGTGCAGCCTCCATGTCACAGGTTGATGCTGGAGCACAGGATGCTCTCCACTGCACACCTGTAGAAGGAGGTGAGGACTGAGCCTCCCAGACCAGCTCGCCTCAGCCGCCTGAGGAAGTAGCGTCTCTGATGAGCTTTCTTGATATAAAGGACGAGAGCTAGATTTGCTGGTATCAAATTTTATGCTACTATATTTAAATAGGCAAGAGTAATTACATAAAACGCGTTCCTTGCTACAATTCAACATATAATTTACAATGAGTTATGACAGAAATGAGTCAAACTGTGCTTTGGGAATTCAGATATTTTCTGTGCACGTCAGTTTGCACAGCAAAGACAGAAAACCTCTATCAGTTTGTCAACACATTGCTGCTAAAGTTGATGCTCCATCAGCAGTACTGAATCTATTACAGTAAAAACCTTGAGATGTAATAGTCTTCTCATTCCCTGCAGAGATTCAGAGGCAGCTGCTTCCACTGAAAAATCTTTTTTTTTTAAATGATGCAGCAGCTTCAAACGATAAATGTCTCCAAGGACTGTTTGTGTGAACGTTTCTGTCTGTGCTCGCTCAGGTACTTGATGAGCGTGACAGGTGACGGGCTCCTCAGCCAGATCAACAACCCCGAGGTGGAGGTGGACATCACCCGTCCTGATGTGAGGATTAGACAGCTGATCATGGAGCTCAGAGTGGTGACCAACAAACTGAGACACGCTTACAATGGACAGGACGTGGACTTCATGGACAGTGGGTTTAAATGAACACCTTATGTTTAAAAACAAAAGGGAGCTTTAAACAACCCATACCAATATCTGTATTTTGATAAATCTTGATAAATGAACTGATCTTTCTGATTGCTTCAGGTGAGGAGGGCAGTGGCTCAGGAGGTGAAGATCACGGGGAAAGGTACAGCGATGACTGGCCAGGGTTTG
This sequence comes from Hypsolebias coamazonicus, assembly GCA_032273985.1. Lineage (NCBI taxonomy): Eukaryota > Metazoa > Chordata > Actinopteri > Cyprinodontiformes > Rivulidae > Hypsolebias > Hypsolebias coamazonicus. The sequence continues at coordinate 24,491,061 of JAVCKU010000182.1, forward strand.
GGCCTTACTCTCCGCCTTACGGTAAATCCCCACGTAACCCCGTCTCCAGTCCTGCAAAACCTCCCCGAAGCCGGGACAGAAATGGGTCCAAGTGGAACCGAAACAACGGACGGGCCAAATCCACAGCCAACCTGCACACCCTGACCCTGGTCCCGTTCGTGTTTTTGCCTTTTGTGATCACTGTCGCCCCCTTGTGGAGATAGCTGTTTATAACAATCTGGAGGTTTTTGGGTGTTTTTCTGTTATGCTGCAGTCTCTAAGCACATTATTAAGAAAAAAAAAAGCCATTCCATTTGGGTACACCAGCAGAAAACAAATAAATAAATAACAAAACAGGCAAATTTAGCAATAATCAACACCCACTTTACTGCACAAAATGCATTTAAATAAAGTTTGTTCCCCAAATAAACAAAAGCAGACACTCCAAGACATGAATGATTATTAACAAACCCCAATAAGCACAGCTTTGTTTGAAGTGCCATTTGTGAGATTTTGACCTATTGGAGTTTGATGTCGGATGTTATGTTGGAAGTTTGGCGAAGAAGTTGATTTTTTTTATTTTTTTTATCAGTCCTGTTAGGAGTTTGAGTACAGGAGACAGAGAATCATCTTATATGTGAAGTAGAGAATAGTTGTGCCAGTTGTTACCGTGTTGTTTCAGCCAACAGATGATTCAGTTCAAGAACATTGTTACGTTTTCACCGTTTTAAAGCAAATTCTTTTGTTTCCTGTTTTTTTTTTGAGAGAAAGTTTACAGCAAGTGAAAGTGTGAATATTGAAACCAAACAAGGCGCTGAATTTTGAATGTAAAGGCTAAAAACTTTTTTATGTAACTTCCAAATATTAATTTATTTTTAATATATTCTTGTTGATGTTTTATTGCTGTTTAGTTTCAAAGCAAATATTAGATTATTTTTTTTTTAAATCAGGTGTAGAAAAAGTTGTCCGTATTGCACCAAATTTAATAATGCATTAATTGTTGTTGTTTTTGAGGCTGTTGTTCAACAAACTTTTTTTTTTTTACTATCAACTGTCGTTTATTGTCTCAACCGGAGCTGAAGAACAGTTCTGTGTGAATGTGTCTGTGTGACGCCGTTATGTTCGCCCTTCAATTCTGAGGTTTTACTTGTAAAACATTTGAAACGTTTCTGTTTGTGAATTTTTCTGCTTTAACACTGGCTCTCCGGATTTTCATTTGCTAGGTGAGTTTTATTGAAAAAGCTGACGCTAAAGCAACGATTTGAAATAAAAACTGACAGGTAAAAGTGTTTTATTTTCAGGTTTCTTAAAAAAAAACAGACATTTTGCTCAGTCTAATTGACAGAAGGTTACAGAAGTTGAGAACAAGCCTTTTAAAAGTCAAAATCAACTTACATTTTCTGATCAGATACACAAAATATATTTTGTGAACTTGGAACTCCACATTCCAAACAAAAAAAACTCCACAGATGGGAAGTGAAATATCTACTACAGAAATAAGTCATGTTGCTGCTTTTAAACGTTTAGGATATGTGAACAGTCCTATGGGGGATGTTTTCTTGTCAGACATCAGTCACCAAGTGGAACGGCAGGAACAAAACCCAAACATGAGCTTTTCCTTTTGTGTGTGCTCGGTTAAATCTTTGTATTTACTGAGAGGCGACATGTTCATTTGTGTTTTCAAATGAAGTGTTCTTCTGAATAAAGTAGTCCTCTTATTTTCTGATGTGTTAATCTGAGCTACTGTATTTTTCAGATTATAAGACACACTTAAAATCCTTTAATTTTTTTAAATTTTTTATTATTGACAGTGAGCCTTATAGTCCAGTGCGCCTTATGTATTAATTCTGGTTGGGCTTACGGACCTTGAACCAATTTTATGTGATACACGGCACTCAAAAATCTGTCAGTGAACTTGTTTTGCTTAATGCGTCTTATAATCCGGTGCGCCTTATAGTCCAAAAAATACGGTACTTCTTCTAAATGTTTAATAATTTCAAACAAGTGTTAAGTTTCTTGTTTAGGCCTTTGAAGGGAACAGAATCTGAAATTACCAAAAAGTGTATAAATGCTGCAACAGAACAACAGTATTTTGTAGAGATCTGGTAGTTTTCTTGGTTGTAACAAAAAAAGAATGCTGCAGAATGTTTCATTTTTTAAACATATCCTATTTTGCAAAAAATGCAAAAGGTTTTTATTGGCATAATGTTGAAAATGACACAGTGAGGGAGCTGCCGCTGGTGGTAATCAGTTCAAGGATTCTCAGTGGGAGAGGGCCAGTAAGAGCTGATACAGCACTCGTGAGACTAAACACACCATTTGGATCACAATGACAGTAAAGTACAGGAAAATGTTACTTTATTGACATATTTATTATTGATCCAGTAATAGAGCACATACACGCTTGACACCACACATAAACAAGAACTGTGCTGCAGTATTTTCAATTCCCTGTTGTAAATATGTGCTTTTGATACATTTTAGTCCTCCGTTTCCCACGTTGACGGTCTTGTCAGGTGAACCTTAAAGCACAAATTTTCACGTTGCTGTAACTGGTTTATGTTGTCAAACAAGTGAAGTTTTCTGCCTAATTAAAGTAAAAATAAAGAACAAAGTGGTTTTTGATTTATTTGATCCTTAAAGTGAGCAAAGTCACTATTAAATAACTACATTTCTTTTTATTTGTGTAAATGCTTACCAAGCATTCACACTATTGTGTGCCGATCAACTCTGCAAGGTGCTGGCCGACATCCTTTAACTCCTCACTTACCCTGGCAACAGTTCCCACCTGCCTGAAGACCGCCACCATCATCCCAGTCCTGAATTGCTCTACAGTGACTGGTCTGAAAGACTACCGGCCCATAGCCCCCTCACCCCGATATTTGCCAAATGCTTCGAAAAACTGGTCATGACCCACATCAAAACAAACATCAATGAGGACCCTCATCAGTACGCATGCCACGAGAATCGATCAACAGAGGATGCCATCTCCTCTGTGGTCCACACTGTTGTCACCCACCTGGAGCAGAAGGACTCCTATGCTCTTTGTGGACTTCACATCTGCCTTCAACACCATGATCCCCCAAACCCTGATGGACAAACTACTCACACTAG
>JAVCKU010000182.1:24511226-24523317 GCA_032273985.1 Hypsolebias coamazonicus
GTTCTGGTCGGAGTAGAACGAGCCTGAGACGAGACAAAAGAGAATGAAGAGATGAAGAGTAGGCCTGTCACGATAAACAATAAATCAATTAATCGCATGATAAATTAAAATTATCAACCTCACTTTCATTTATCGGCTTTATCGTTTCTTCGTGTCTCTCTCTTTCTACTGAAGAGACTGGATGACAAAAAGTTAAACTCCGGTGCTCTTCACTGATCCCTCCATTTCTCTTTAAAATCTGTTTTAAGGATCCAAAAATGTGTTTTTGAATCATTAAATGCAGCTAAGTTGAGAAGCTAAGCTAACAGGCCGACCTCGGGGAAAAAAAACTCTGTCTTGTTGAAGCTCCAAAATTCACGGTTGAAACCTGTGCCTTTGTGTAAAAAGTTATTTTTCTTTGCAAAAAGAAGCTGAGAACTTGCTTACTGATTTTTTTTTTTTTTTTATTAAAAACTATGTGTAAGATTGAAGTGCTATGCTAAAGAGCTCAAACACACCGAGCATCCACCATTTTGAGAAACAAAACAAAAAAAAGAAGGAAAGACAGCCCATGTCACATCAAGGAGTCTCCCTCCCATTTTTGCTAAAGAGACGCTGCTCGCTCCCTCACTATCCATCCTTCGGTACAAACAGTCATATACTGCCATACGGTGGTCACAAAAGGTACTACACTAAAAACAAAATAACCAACATTGCTTCTTAAATTTGATAATAATTACTAATTGTCATCAAATTTCAAACAATATTATCGTTTATCACAATAATTTCTGAGACAATCACCAGGCAAAATTTGTTATTGTGACAAGCCTGATGAAGATAAAGACATTTTCTAATGGTAATGGTAAGGGTGGCTGTGGCTGAGTGGTTAGATCAGTCGTCCTCCAAAAGTTGGGGGTTCAAATCCACCAGCAGTCGCATGCCGAAGTGTCTCTTGGTAAGACACTGAACCCATTGTTGCCTCCAATGTGTAAGATAGAAAGGCACTATATAAGTACAGTCCATTTACCACATAACACTGGGAGCACTGGACTCATGGTACTGGTGATGGTACTCCTGCTCTGTGGTGACAAACTAATAATCACATAAAAATAGTTTTTGATAGTGTGGTTGTGTGAGGTTGGAGGAACTGAGGACGTGTTCTCTCCTCTCTTCTGGGCTTATAAAGATGCCTGTACCAGTAGATTTACAACACTCGACTTCAGGACAGTCGTTCTGAGTAAAACAAAATACAGTACAGTATATCATGACAAGAACCCGACCAATATATCAGTAGGGCTGATATTTTAGCTCTATATAGGTTTTTGGTGACATATCAGTATCTGTGACAATTGCCCCCCTTGCACCATTATAAACCCTGGGAACAAGCCCTGCCCTTGCAAAGACGTAATTGTACAATGTATCCAGGGTGCATGAAGACAACTTTCAAGTCATGACCATTCACTTTAACTTTAACTTTCAGCGCAGCCGTAGCATATTTTGTTGAACAGAGCATGGTAAGTTTATTTTAACTGATCTGTAAAATAAATTTGAAAACAGCAATAGTAAAATCTTGTCAATCCCTCAACTTGCTTGTCTTTAGCTTCATACTGCTCAAGTTAGCAAGCTAACGTTTAGATAACCTAGCATAGGCTATTGCCTTGTACAACCTTATCCAGAATAATAAATCTAACGTAGAGGTAAAATATATCAGTGTTGGTAACGTTATCCTTGTCGTCCTAAATAAAATGCATTATTTGTCTGAAATCTTTACTTCTCTGCAAAGAAAAAAAAAACTGCTGCTGTCAATATACAATACAATACTGTATATGTGACCATTTAAACAATGAACAGTGAAGATTTTTCTTTATTTAATTTATATTTTGTGACACACTTGAAAATTGTATGGTGAATAGTGAAGGTCAGAAAATGTGAACCACGTTAGGAAGACTGTTTCCAGACGTCAGTGGTTTAAACAGGTTTAAAAGTAACTGTTTTTAGATTCTTGGGAGTGGACAAAGCTAAAAAATTCTAAGCCAATATATCGGTTATCGGCATTAGCCTTCCCTCCAAATATCGTTATTGGCGAAAGTCAAAATTTTCACATCAGTCTGGCTCTAATCGTGACTTGGACCGCTTCATTTTGAGGCTTTTTAGATTAGATGCTACAAATTCAGTTTGGATTCTAGTCTGCGAGCGGTCAGCTTTGTGGCTTCCGTTAAATGGTGCACCCCCAAAACATTTTGCAATCTGATATCTTTTAACTACACAAAGGATCACCAGCTGATGTTTCCATGAGGCTCCCAGTCTGTTGCTTGTGTGGTTTGGTCTGTAGGAGGTCCTACAGAGGGTTGTGTCCAGACCACCTCCTAACGTTTAAAAAGTTTTCAGTCCGTGACAACGCAAACCTGTATCTGATCTCCATCAGGTAACTAAAAAATGTTTCAGAAAACAGGTTTGTAAATGTCGGCGCCACATTTTTAACTCAACATTCTGATTGTTTGCAGTAGATAACTGAATACTGCAAGAACATTGCACAACTGGCTTTTATTCTGAATGTACATCTCAGTAATTTGAGCCACTTCCTCTTTTAGAATTAAGCGTTTTTCTTCATTGTGTGAATGCTTACTCATTCATTTCCTTTATTTATACAGGCTGGTCATGTTTAGACACAGTTGTCTCATTCGCAAGAAGACTGTTATACAAAAAGAAATACAACCAATAAAATCAATACAATCAATACATTAGTATAAAAAGCATAAAAATATTTAAGCAAAATCTGCTGTGACATTCACAATATTACATTTTTACTATCAACAAATTTTTATGTTATTTCAACCATTTAATTACATCAAAACGTTCAGCTCATTCAGGACATTCCTGCTGTGACTTTCAGTGTTTGTGTAATTTTTACTTTTTGAAATACTTAACATTTTCTGACGTTTTTCCCTCACTGAAAATGAATGGCATTCATATCACATCCTTCAAACCCTTTAGCTGTTTAAAACTTTTAATGTTCATTTCAGCTCGTCTTCTGGTTCAGCTTATTTCTGGTCATTTTAGATTTTACAGCTATTTTTCTGCTCTTTTCAACTTCCTCCTGCTAATTTGAAAGTTTTTGTACTTTTTTCACCTTCTTTCTAACAAATTCTGCCTTTTTTCTGCCTTTTAAATTTTTTCCAGCTAATTTAGCCAAAGAAATACATTTAAAATACTTTTCTTTGTGATTCTTCCAAATTTCAACTTTTTAATATAGTACTCGTTTCAGTCTCTTTCTGTAAATTTAAGCTATTTATGAAGCTTTTATAGCTACTTTCTTTAGCTAATTTCAGCATATTTCAATGGTTTTTTGTTCATAAATTGTATAATCTATTCAGCCTCTATGCTTATTTCTACATTCATTCATTCAACCTTTATTTAGACAGGTTAATTAAGCAGGCAAATAAAAATGATGGAAGACTAAATATTAATGTATTCAATAATGTAAATATTTTAATAATTAGAATAAGTTAGAAACACAATTTCTCCAAATTGTAAGACAAATTATTAAACATATTAAACTTTTATATCAATTTCAGATTAAAAATGGCATAATTAAAGTCTTATTAATAAGGTATTAGTATTATTATTATTATGAAAACGATATTGAATGATGACACTACCCACCCCACGTGACACTGCGACAATAAAAAGAAAACTGGATTTCACAGGAAATTCAATTTCTCTAATTATAATTTAGTGTTCATTTCAGTCGTTAACTCTGAAACGTAAAGAACTCAAAAACATGCACATGTACTTTTGTTATTCCTCCACTGTGGTTACAGAGTAAACTCCACTCGTGTCTGTTTGCTGTCTGATGAGAACCGACATCACCACAAACACTTTCATTTCCAAGTAATCATGTGATCTATTCATGTTAAACGTTTCCCTCCGGGCCAGTTTGACAAGTCAACGTGTCCACCTCACAGCACCTGGTTAAGACAAACAAAAGGTAGGTGTGGGAATCTTTTAGACGCCTCACGGTTAGACAGGATTATGATTCAAAGGGCTGCAATGAGATTATAAAATGATTATCTGCAATTATGTTTGTGAATAAACACCAGGAGGCAGCTAGTGAGCTCAAGTCTACCTGAAATATTGGAACCAACCAAAACACACATTTACACCGAAATGGCTTTTTCCTAATCTCAAAAAAGGTTCAATACAGAAACAACTGGACTTTATTTGTAAGAGGAAAACGTTTCGCTCTCTTTCTGGAGAGCTTTTTCAATTCAAAGAAGCAGATTTGAGAGTGAGGTTATAAGGACTGAGATAGTACACACGCGCAGTAGTACACTTAGTAAGTACTGTGTACTTAGTAGTACACAGTAGTACACTTTTTCCTAATCAAACATTAAATTAAATATTGTAATGCTTAATACGACATATGTTAAATAACCTCTATTATCACAGCTAGTGACCAACAATTAGCAGTCATGCTAACTTAATGCTAAAAACAGCACCAAAAAGCTAAACGCGATTAGCATTTTGGCTATTTATCCACAAATCAAACATTTCAGAGTCGCTGCTAACGACATTCGTGTTGAGATAAGTTCAACTATAACTTAAAGGAACGTACGATGCACAGCAACGTGTTTCAGCTACAGCAAACAACCAGCACCGTGCAGCAACTGTGCAACTGCGTCTCCTGAAGTGGCAACGCAACTTAAAGACATCCATCCATTGTTCCAAAGTCGGGTCTTGGGTAAAATTCCCAGACACAGGCATGAAGCCGGGGGGGCTACAAGTAGACCCAAATCGCTCAACGCCTCTCACCGTGGGCAAATCCAGAGTGGATCAAGGTCCAGCCCCTCTCGAGGAGATCAGTTCCAGAGCCCATGCTGTGTGTCGAGGTGAGCCCAACTAGATCTAGCCGGTACCTCAACCTCATGCACAAGCTCAGGCTCCTTCCCCACCACAGAGGTCGCAGTGTTGCCAGGTTGGGCGGTTTACTGCCAACTGGGCAGTTTTCATTCTGATTTTGCTGGGAACTCTGGGAAGATTTTTGTTGGATCGTTGTGTTTTTGCCACATATTGTTAAATTACCTTGGCTTGTATTGATGTGCGTTCATGTTCAAACAGTAAATACACTGTAACAATATATTGATTGGGCAGATTTTTGCATGATGTGGCTGTTTATAACGGATTTTTGAGCTGAAAAACCTCGACTCTATCTGGCAACACTGGTTCCATGTCCCAAGAGCCAGCTTTGGTAAGCCCAAGGTCCCCGCCTTCGGCCACTGCCCATGGCATCACGCACCCGACTCATACGGCCCCTCCTGCAGGTGGTGGGTCCACAGGAAGGCAAACCCATGTTGCTCATTCGGGCTGAACTCGACTGGGCCCCATACATAGAGACCCGGTCACCAGGCGTTCACCAACGAGCCCCTCCCCCAGACCTGGCTCCAGGGTGGGGCCCCGGTAACACATGTCCGGGCAAGGGACACGGAGTTCCTTGCTGTTTTCTGTTCATAAGAGTCTTTGGAATCTCTCCTTGTCCAGCCTGTCACCTAGATCCAACCTGCCTTGGGAGAGAGCTCCTAGGATCATTCAGGCGCACAAACTCCTCCACCACGATAAAGTGACGATTCAAGGAAGAGAACTTAAAGACAACTACGTAAATTAATTTTAGACATTTGAAAATAAATTCAGAATCATCCAAATCTGGGATGTGATGCAACAAGAACAGATTATAGCCATATTTATTCAAATTTATTAACAGGCAACGACGGGTCCCTACCGCAGCACCCAGGCTCCAGGAGACCAGCTGACAAGATGAAAGTCACATGGACCAGGGGAATGTGTGTCCACAGTGTGAACACACACGACAATAAAACTGAGGCACATCCTTTAAACCTGTTAATGAAAACAACGACCCGGAGCCTCATGACTGTTACGCAACACGCACTGGCAGGGTTTATTTTAAGGTTTAAAGACCATTTGGAGTCATTTCATTGGAGGGAATGAGTTTCATGTGAAACATATTATAAAAATGTGCACCAGAAGCACAATAAGTCCACATGATGGTGATAAATAAAAGTTTAATGGTGCAAAAACAAGTGATAATTCACAGAAGCTCTGCACAATAAAACTACTGTAAGTCCTGCGTGGATTGGTTTTAAAAGTTGCAGGTAACTTAATGAGTAAGTGAATGTTTGAAGAATTGAAGTGACTCTCTGCCAAACAAAACACCAAGCAGGGCAGTAGGTCAACTCTACAAATGACGTGAAAGCTGCCTTGATGATTCATTGTTCCTGCCCAGTGGGATTAAACCTAATCAGACTACAAGACAGATCAAGGTCATCCGGTCATTTGTCCATCTCGTCACAACACTCATTAAAAAAATAAATAAATCAGCACTCCTGAGTAAAGCCCAACTGATATGGAAATTTTGGCCGTCGTCGATACCAATATTGAAAGGGAAGGTTAATGCCGATAGCTGATAAAATGGCTGGAAATTTTTCAACTTTGTCCACCTCCAAGAATCTAAGTAATCAGCTGCTTTTCAACCTGTTTTAACACTTGAAGTCTTGAAACAGTCTTCCTAACGTGCAGTCACATTTTCTATCCTCCACTATTCACCATAAAGTTATCAGGTGTGTTACAAAAATATAAATTAAACAAAGAAAAGCCCTTCCCTGCTCATTGTTTAAACAGTCAGTCATGTATGTTATATTGTATATTGACCGCAGCGGCATTTTGTTTTTTCTTTGTAGAGAAGTAAAGATTTCAGACAAATGATGTATTTCATTGAGGACGACAAATATAATGTTACTAACACTGATGTATTTTACCTCTACATTAGATTTATTGTTCTGGATAAAGTTTTACAAGGGAGTAGCCTGTGCTAGGTTATCTACTTAGAGGAGTAGCCAATATCGGTCGGATATTGGTCGGATACCGGCCAATATCGGTATCGACGACGGACACTTGCTAACTTGAGAAGCGCGTAGCTGATGACAAACAGGTTGGAGGATTGAAGAGAATTTATTATTGTTGATTTGTATTTGAATTTACTGATCTGTTGCAATAAATTTACCGTGCACTGTTCAACAAAATATGCTACACAGTGTTGCTCGCTGCTTTGGCTGTGCTGAAAGTGAAACTTAAGTGAATGGCAATGAAATGAACATAGTCTGCATGCGCCCTCTGCTGGACACATTGTACAATTACAGCTGGTTACCAGCAGTTTAGAGATGAAAATAGAATTGTTTATATGTGTGCATGATGGAACAATTATCATCAATACCTTGTATCGGCCCTATCAATACTGTATATCGGTCAGGCTCTACTCCTGAGTCTCCTACCATCAGCTCGGGTGTCCACGTCGCTGGATGCCATCATGGTGGATCAGGCGAAGTTTTCAGGCGGCTGGCTGACGTCTCTCTCAGCTTTACAAATCCTAACGTAGAGAAGTCGAAGAGTTCGGCATTGACGGCTCTAACTGGGGAGAGACAGAGTTCTGTGTTAAGATGCAGCAGCAGGTCTAGCTCTTAAAAAAAAAAAAAAGTACAAAATTTAAAAGAGCAGTGTTTGCTGTGAAGAGTCAACTGTGAAAACTGCATGAAACTAGTAAACTTGCAAAACATGATTTATTGTTTTTGGAAGTCTAAAGAAGCATTTTTAACAGCCCCAAATAATTATCTATAATTTAAAAGAAATGCTATGACAATGCAATGACAATCAATTTTTCTAAGAAGTGCTGAAACACGTTAAGACGGAGAAACGTGAAATCACACAAATGATTTTGGATGAGTCCAAACTCAAAACTGAATTTTGAAGCAGACCACGAAAGATGGTCAATTTAATCATTTTTGGATTTTCCTTCTGCTTCTTATGTATTAAAAACAAATTATTGATCAAAATAATAGATTACCTGACACGACAGCTGGTGAAATAATGTTCAACCAAACATCCTACGAACAACTATTGCTTTTAAAATATCTTTTTCCAAAAAAAAAAAAGAAATACGGAAAACCACAAAAAAATGCAAATTTTTAAATGTAATTTATTGGGAAGAATTTATCTCCACCAGACAAATACAAAATAAACATTTTAATAGATGATCAGCACATGGCCAGTGATTAAAACTTGCTGGACTGCTCAAAATGTTCTTGTTTGTTTCAGCTAATTTGTGCACAAGATACATCTGTATCCAGAGGCAAACTTCATCCATGACAACTTTAAAGGAAGTTCATCTTGTTTTAATGCAGCCGAGTTAAGTGATTTGCGTCTTGTTTCGATTTTACCGGACAAATAAATTGCAACCAGACAAAAAGCTGTTACGTTTTAGTAATTTAGTACTGTAACAATTTTTCTGTCACCGATCTTTAAAATAAAAAAACCTGGAGATAAACATCACTGCTTGATTCCATTTAATTAAAATGGAACTTTAAGTTTAAATCTTTTTAGAGAAGTTTGTTAGTTATTCTGCAGTCAGTGTTGAACGGTCCAGACCGACAAACTGTTTTAAAAGCATCCTAATTGGGAATATATTCTGCTTTTACATGATACAAAAACTCCTCTAACGGTTGAGATGCGGCTCGTTTGAAGGAAAACTGAACAGACTTGTATTTCATTTTTCATTTTCAGTAGCAACAAAGTGACTCACTCAATAACTACCGTACAGTGTAATGTGTGTGTGTGTGTGTGTGTGTGTGTGTGTGTGTGTGTGTGTGTGTGTGTGTGTGTGTGTGTGTGTGTGTGTGTGTGGACAAAACGAGTCGTTTCATCAGCACTTTCTGTGGCGTCTTGTGACTCAGAAGAACTGAACTGATCTGGTGTCCTCTTTCTGCCATGTCTGCTCCTAAGAACTGAATCATCTTCAAGCTAAACTTCCCAACTCACTGACAAGATGTTTTATATAAAATTAATTAGAGAAAACTATCCTTATGTCTATTAAATAAAACCATAGATGTCTCAGTAGACATGCAGTTATACCGTGCAATCTGACTGTTTTAATCAACATTCTGATTAACAAAAACATGTTTATTTATTTTGCATACAACTCTTTATCTTCTGCTATCCATGTTCATGATAAAACCCAATAATCACATCTGAGGCTGGACCTTGCAAATCAAACAAATGCTGTACTTTTTTAATAAAAGAGGTTTTTGTAAACAGACAGTGTGAGTAGTCCTAAATGTATACAAGTAATCTCAAGTTACCTCAAATGAGTTTGCATTAAAAACTCTAAATGTCAGTAAATGGAAAGATGCATGTTTGCAAGTGCCAAACCCAACCTGTCCGTCCTGGTTCTGGTTGAGTTTAAATGAACTTTTCTCTTTGCAGGTGAGCAGTTTTATGTCTGGCAGGGAGTCGTGCAGGTTGTCAAAGTGGACATGAAAGCGAGATGAAAGCTCTCAGAGAGATGTTTTGGAGCGTCAGCTCGTGATTTATTGCGCTGGGCTAACATATCTAGCCCAATTATAACATTAATGCTAGATAAAATAAATTAAGTCAAATTGCGCATGAAGACTGAATTAGCCATGTTAGCTGTAGTAGGTTCCGATGCCATCCTCTCAGTCTGTGGCAGCTCGGCCCACAAAGCTCCAGCTTACCTCGCTGTCTGTCCTCCCCTCTACCCACACCTTTATCCGGGCGACGTGACCGCAGACCTCTTATTTTCGTATCGTAGTCATATCAGGAACCAGCAAAGAGCGGCAGCCCGGGCGACGACGCGGCACGGATTGAGACTAGCAAAACAGACAGTTCCCCTTCAGGGGAGAAGCGGTGTGGTCACATGACCCGACAGAGCACGTTCGACGTTGTGTTGCCATAGAGACGGATCAAACCCGCTGCTAGGTTGCTAGCTTAGCTGCTAGGTTGCTAGCTTAGCTAGTTGCGAGAGGTGGTAAGCTAGTTACATTAATAAATGGAGAGTCAGGGACACGGAAGAACGTGCCGGAACACTGACAGTAGGTATGTGCTAACGGTGCATTTTGTTAAACATTTTTGCTCAGTTAGGTTTTTGTTTTGACAAACAGGAAGTACCGATTTGGAAGCGCTTGATTTGAACACCGGGACGTCCAAAATGACGCACCCAGTACATTTCCAGATTAAAACAGGAGAAATTCTAAGAAAATACAGTATAAATGATCGTAAGAAATAGTGACACTTTTTTTTTTGACAAGTTTGAAATTTTGCGTTCATGATTTTTAGACATGTGGGTCAAAAATGTCTCAACGGGCTCGATGACAATTTGCCTCTGCACATTTTGTGGCGTTCATGACAGACTAACATCCGGTCACAAGTTTTTCAAAATGTACTGTCACATAAATTTTACGTATTTTATTTTATTTGTATTTTATTTACGTACACATGTAGTTACGTATTGCTAGTAAATATGTAACTAATATTTTGGGCTAATAAATAACATGCCCAAAACATTTTTTTTTAATTACTCGGGAATTTTATTCTAACCGGAAACAGAAATATAGTGGTCAGCTAGGAAAAAAGTGAACATTTTTTTTAGATTTCCGTGACTCCTGCGATATTCAGTGTCAGTTTAAAACAAAAGTTCACAGCTGGTCTTATCGCCAAGTCCGACACGTCACTGGAAACATGCCTGTGAGTTTTTCACAATTCATTTTTTGTTGTATTTGTTAAAAGTTTAGCTAAAGTACTTAGCGATAGCATATTTAGCTAAGCCTTCAGGCACGTACTGTATGTCTGTTCAGGCATAACTGAAAAGTCATACTATGAGTCAAAGTAGGCCATGATTCTGGTAAATGATTAATAATAACAAGTTGGTGAAGACGTCTCTGTATTAAAAAGGGTAGTTATATTAAAATTCGCGATTGCTTTGACTCCAGTTTCATGAAAGCATTTCTACACATAGTGATCTAGTCCTCCAATTTACATTTATAATAAACAGTGACATCTGTTTGTAACAGAGGCACGAGTTTGAGGTGGAGATGAAATGTACTGGATGTTCAGACGCTCTTACCAGAGTCCTCAACAAGCTGGGAGGTAAAACAGACACTTTCTTTCTGTCTTGTTTGCTTTGGTAACCCTCTGTTGATTTTACTGGCAGTCATGAGGAATAAACTTCTTCATTCTTATTTGTTTGATAATACCATTGCCGGTTGTTCATGCCCTTTTAATATTTATTTGACACACTTTTTACCAATTATTTTAGCTATGCAAGATGAGCTTTATCTGGGGAATTCAATTACAACAAATACCAGCATGTAACGCTGTGTTTAAATTAACCAAATCATTATTAACATTTCAGTTTTTTGTTGTTGTTTGCTTCAAGTGTTTATGAACAGAGTTGAGAGGAAAAATAGGTTTGTGTAAGGCAGGGGTGTCTAATCCTTGTCCTCGATACACAAACCTGCATATTTTAGATGTTTCTCTGCTCCAACACACCTGTTTTCAATAATGGGTGATTAAAAGGTTTCAGCAGAACATGAAAAGGTAATTCAACCATTGAATCAGGTGTGTTGGAGCAAGAAAACCTCTGTAACATGTAGGATGGTGACCCTCAAGGACCAGTATTGGGCACCCCGATGTAAGGAAACAGCATCAGAACAGATGAGGAAGAGGAGGATGACAGAGGTTAAGACAGGAAGTTATTTTATCGCCAACCATCAGAAGACGAGCAAAAACTTAGTATTTTACTGCCGCTGCCAACAATAAAGACATTATAATGCATTAATTAATGTTGTCAAAGCAATGCAAACTACTGATTATCACAAATTTATTCAACAGTTTCATTAATTGTTGTCTTATTGAGTACACTGTGCACAACTGAGATTTATAGTTATATAATTCCAAAGTTATTGATAAATATGAGGTAAGTTCTAAAATTATTTGAAATGTACAGAATGTGTACTTATTTACTTGTAAAAATAAATTATATGTAGTTTATGGGTAACTTTATTTAATTGTGGGCTGAACATTTTGATGGAAATCCTAAAGACAATATAATTTTCACCTGATTTGTTGTCCCAGCTTAAACCTCAGCGTTCATATTCAGTTATATCTTGTCTCAGTAAAATAAGTAAAAGGCTTTTTAAAATCTGTTTAAAAGTAGTTTCCATCACAGCCAACCTAGGACTTCTTGGCTAGT
>JAVCKU010000182.1:24635208-24648548 GCA_032273985.1 Hypsolebias coamazonicus
TTCCATCTCTGCTTTTTTGCAGATGATGTGGTCCTGTTGGTGTCATCGTGCCGTAATCTTCAGCTCTCACTGGAGCGGTTCACAGCCAAGTGTGAAGCGGATGGGATGAGAATCAGTACCTCCAAATCTGAGGCCCTGGTCCTCAGTCAGAAAAGGGTGGATTTGCTCTCTTCAGGTCGAGGGTGAGGTTCTGCCTCAAGTGGAGGAGTTCAAGTATCTTTGGGTTTTGTTCAAGAGTGAGGGAGTAACGGAACGTGAGATTGATAGGTGCAGCGTTTGCAGTATTGCGGACTCTGTACCGGGCTGTTGTGGTGAAGAGAGAGCTGAGCTGTAAGGCTAAGCTCTCTGTTTACTGGTCGGTCTACATTCCTACCCTCACCTATAGCCACAAGCTCTGGGTAGTGACTGGAAGAATGAGATCGCGGATACAGGCGGTTGAAATGAGTTTCCTCAGCAGAGTAGGTGGACTCTCCGTTAGATATAGGGTGAGAAGTTTAGTCATCCGGGAGAGACTCAGAGTAGAACCGCTACTCTTCCATGTCGATAAGAGCCAGTTGAGGTGGTTTGGGAATCTGGTAAGGATGCCCCCTGGGCACCTTCCTAGGGAGGTGCTTCGGGCATGTCTGACTGGGAGGAGACACCGAGGAAGACCCATGACACGCTGGAGGGACTATGTCTCTCGGTTGGCCTGGGAACTCTTGGGGTCCTCCCAGAAAAGCTGGAAGATGTGGCTATGGAAAGCGATGTCTGGACCTCCCTGCTCAAGCTGCTGTCCCTGAGACCCGACTTTGGAATAAGTGGAAGTTGATGGATGAATCGTTTGCAAACTTTGGTTAAAAATTCAATAGTTTACATTCAAGTCTTTATCTCGCGTTACGTAAATGGACTGTAAAGCAGCTGGATGGGAAACTGATTTTTCCTGAGTCAACAGCGTGTATGATGGTCACACTGTGTTACATGATGGTGCAACTTAAGGTCAAACTGTGCCTTGTGCAAACACACACACACACACACACACACACACACACACACTCTTAGACCACAGAGTTTGTGTTTCTGGCTCAACTCGCCGTCTAATCCCACTGGCTGGAGGCTGGCTGCGTATGAAGGAAGGGGTCTGGATTATTTTGATGGCCAATTACTCTTCCCGTCAGAGTCCGAGGACCGCCCGAGGCCACGGAGGAGGTATATCAAGCCAGAGTCATTCACACGCACACAGAAAACACACAACTGTGGCTAAAGCATGACATAGGCTCGCAGACATCCGATTAAAAAAAGAAATAAAAAAAACATTAAAGTTAGCCTGGGGCGAACGTTTCCTACGTGATTTATATGTTCTGGATCCAATTAGACCCAACATGTTACTTCCAGGACAGCGATGAGGGACGGAGAAGAAGGAAAAAGTTTACCTGACATGCAGGTAAGAAATAAAAACACAGAAAACTTATCAAAACTTATTCAAATGGGTATTTTTACATAAACTGGTTTGAACAAAACTAAAATAAACTGGATGGACTAAAACAATTGGACATAGATGGAACAAAAAGACCTGAAATATCTTGATTTGGACCATATTTATCTGGGGTGAACAGACGGGGGAGTTGTTTAATTTAATAAAACTGGGAGTTTATTTACTTTGACTACCTGGATTGAAGTTGCTTTAGTTAAACTATTTAATTAAAAAACGTGAAAAGAAGACGTCAGCGAGTGTCTTTAAGTTTGCTGCCATCCTCATGTTTTATTTATCATGTTTAAAATAAAAATTCATTTATTTTTTGAGCTCCTCAAGTCTTGTCTGAATTCTGGGATCAAACCAAGATAAAGTTGTGATAATACCCCATTTAAACTGTGTTTATCTGGAAAGAACTGCAGGACCATGACAGAATATAACTTTTTTAAATAACTAAAATCTGCTTGACTATTTTAGTTAAGTTTAACTTGGAATAAACTGACAGTGCTGAATTGTATAAGTCAGTTTTTGGCATAAATTAGCATGCCTGCGACTTATACAACAAAGTAATGTATTTTTTTTCCCCATATGTATAACCCAATTTTTGGTTGAGATGTGACTATTTCATTCATTCTGATATGGAAAATATTGAACACTACCACTTTCAGACACTAGAGGGCCCTCAAGCTATATGGCAAGCCAAGTGTCTCACTAATAGGTACAAGTGGCTATTAATGAGACACGTTGCTTGCCATACCAAGCCACCTTCGTCTCGCTCCGGAACTCCTGGAACAAATGTCAAATCAGCTGCATTTCACAGCGTCACCCAGGCAAAATGCAGCTGGTTTGACCATTAACTATTAACATTATAGTTATTATTATTATTATTATTATTATTATTATTAAGGAAAAGTTCAACTGAGACACATCTTTACTATAATTTTGAGCAAACAAATAATTGTTTTTAAGTGTTAATCTTGTTAACTTCTTGTTAAAGTCCTCCCGTGCACGCTCCCACCATTTGGTAGCCAACCGATTTTTGGCACAACACCGGCCCACATTTCTGGGTTGGCAGCAGTGACACATAATAGATGCAACATAATTGTATGTTTTTTTTAAATCCACTTTCTTCAGAGATATTTGGACTTATACGGTGGTGCGACGTGTATGGCAGCAATTACGGTAATTGAGATAATGCATGTATGCATTTGAGTTTCTTTGTAAGCAAAATATCTCATAAACCGTTGAATGATTATTGATGACACTCTCAAAGTAATCACTGGATGTGGATTTAAATCCGATTAACATCTGGAGTCAACCTGACTCAAGATGGCCGCCACCGCTCCACCTTAACAAACACAACGGCTTTAACTCAGCCATGTTTGCCGACACTGGACTAAAACTGAGTTTGGTGGTAGCCTGGAGTCATCTTTGTGTCATACTCTGAGGGCTGACAGATTGGCGTGCAAGGCGGGCGATGTGCATTTCTTCAGAAAAGGCTGGTTTTGCTTTTGTATCTATTATTTGGAATTGATAACAAATGCAAAACATCAACTGCGGTGCACCGTTCCTCGTTTTTCTGCTATAAAAGAGACAAATCTCGTGGCTGACGTCTGAAACCTGCACCGACACGATGACTCAAAGCACGAGTGCATCGGAGGCTTTTATCCACAAACCGCCTGGCATTACATTATCTGTGTTTTTTCTGAGAAAGGCTTTCCAGGCCTAACTCAACATGTCTCCCCCCACCCACACACACATCCCAGCTTTGTTAAGAAGCCCTCCATCAGAGACCTAACCGCCTGGCAGGAGGGAGGCGAGAGGAGAAATGTCATAATTTGTCTCTTCTTGACATCCCTCGCAACGTGTCAGGCAAAAAACAAAACGATAAGAAGTTAAACCCACCTCCTCCTTCTGCTTCTTCCCCTCTTTTCTGCCACAGCTACTCCATCTAAAAGCCAGCAAGTGAAGGACGGCAGGAATGAGGTCTGCTTTGTTTCTTAACTGCTCAATAAAACTGAAGATGGGGACGCAGCAGAAACAGATAAAAGTGCTGCTCGTTAAGTGTCATGGAGGACAAACGGTCTCCTCAGCATGCGTGAGCTCACAGACATCTCCGAGCTTCTACAAACCTTTTGTATGCAAAACTCCTCCTACAGTTTGAAGGAGGTGCAGATCTTTTATTTAACCATTGGAGCAGTGCTCTTAAAGCCTGTGTCTCACTGGGTCTTTTCTAAATGTTTCAAGGCTCAGTTTCCTCCTGTGAGCTGCAGAGCATCGCTGTCATCACAAGAACAGTGATGTGCAACACACTGCCTCAAATAATAGTTGTTGTGGGACACCTGAAACCATCTCAGGTTAGTTGTAGAAATCTTAGTTACAGAACTGATTTAATGATACAAGAACCACTTTCCTCCACCTTCCTCAGTAAAATTAGAAACATCTTGTCCAAAAGTGATGCAGAGAAACTGGTTCATGCATTTGTCACGTCTAGGCTGGACTATTGCAATGGGTTATTATCTGGGTGTCCAAATACTTCTTTAAAAAATCTCCAGTTGATCCAAAATGCTGCTGCCAGAGTCTTAATGGGAGTTAGCAGGAGGGATCATATTTCTCCAATTTTAGCTTCTCTCCATTGGCTCTCTGTCAAGTCCAGAAGAGAATTAAAAATCTTACTTCTAATCTACAAAGCTCTCAACAACCTAGCTCCATGTTATATTACAGATCTTACTTTTCCATATTTTCCTAACAGAGCACTTCACTCTCAGACTGCAGGTGTACTTGTGGTTCCTAGAGTTTCAAAAAGTAGAATGGGAGGAAGATCTTTCAGTTTTCAGGCTCCTCTCTTGTGGAACCAACTTCCAGTTTCTGTCCATGAGTCTGACACATTGTCCAGTTTTAAGACTTTCCTTTTTGATAAACCCTATAGTTAGTGTTGGCTTGGGTTTCCTGAGTTATCCCTTAGTTATGCTATAGGCTGCTATAGGCTTAGGCTGTTGGAGGATCAACTGATCTCATGTCTTCACTCTGCTGCTGTCTTTACTTACTCTACCTGTTTGTATTTGGAATTATTTCTATCCGTAACATGTTTTTTTTTTTTTTTGTCTTTCCTCCTATTAAAAGTTCACCTGGACCTGTCATTCTGTGTTCGTCTCTCCTTCCTGTCCTCTCAAGCCCAGCCGGTTGAAGCAGATGGCTGCTTGTCCTGAGCCTGGTTCTGCTGGAGGTTTCTTCCTGTTAAAGAGATCTTTTTTTCCTTTCCACTGTCGCCTTTGTGCTTGCTCGGGATGGAAGACTGTGACAAAGTGAAGACAACACATCCGATGGCTTCATTAGATAGAGAACTTTTACTAATTGCCTTTTGTATGTAAGTGGATATTTTGTTCAGTGCTCTGATACGACTTCTGTTGTGATTTGGTGCTGTATATAAACTGAATGGAATTGAAAAATTAGAGCTATAAAGCTGTATTGTTTCAACATAATGCAAATTGTGCAATCTTTGAGTAAAAATGTGAACTTCCTGTCTCTGGGTTGGGTGTCGTTGGTGAATAATCCTCATGGAGGACTCTAAAAGTTGTCTCCCAACTTTTGCTATCTCAACGTCCTTGTGTGAGTCGTAGAGACGTTTGCGTCTTGAGCATATTCAAAGGTTTTGTTTCCAAAACTTGTAATAATGGTCACAGAGTCATTGTGGGTGTCTCCATCTTGTCCCAAACTCATCTGAAGTCTGTTGCGGGCATCTCAAGAGTCCCAAGCTGTAATCTACCTCCTGCAGCAAAGCATCTCAGACATCTGATCAGGTCTGGAAATGACATTGATTAATAATCGTAAAAGTACTGAACCAAATCTGCCCATCTTCAGTAAAACATGTACTACAGCAGATTAAATAATAAACGTGGGGGCAAACACCTAGGGGAGCTGAGGTCGGCAATGAGAATACAGTTTAGCATATTGTGGGCACAAAAATAATTTTTGATTTTTAAAAACAGGTTGCTCGTTGTCTGACGGTCCCAAACACTCAGAGTTCAGTGAGAATGCAACTTTAGATTCATCCATCCATCCTTTTTAGAGTTAGGGGGCCACTGGTGTCCATATCCAGTTATAGGGGTGTAAATCACCAGCTTTACCATGATACGATATTCTATTGATTTGTTTGTATGACAATACGATTTTTCTCAATATCACGTGTCACAATACGATTTCGATTCTATTTGATTCACAAGACTGCAATTGATATATTGTGATATCAAATGCCTTTCTCATTTCCATATAAATGCATTTACAAAAACTATTCAAATATGATTCAAGCATTTTATTTCTGTGATTACAGGCACCAGGCATTTAAATAAAATATATACAGTATATATATATTTTTCTTAATTAATGAAAAAATAAAAATAAATGACCTGTTTAGTATAGTCTCACACTTCTCAATTTAAGTGCATTTTTTAAACCAAAAAAAATTTGCCCTGATTACCTTTCAGTTATAAAGAAACAAAAATAGATATTGAGCTTACATAACAAGGCTATCAATGCCGTGTTTCTTCTCCTGGTGAATGGCCAAATTTGTTGTTTCCTGAGTATTTTAACTCACACTGGCACCTGTTGTATACGACATGAGTATTTTAACTCACACTGGCACCTGTTGAATATGGCATGAGTATTTTAACACACTGGCACCTGATGCATACAACATACATATTTGAACTCACACTGGCACCTGTTGCATATGGCATGAGTATTTTAACTCACACTGGCACCTGATGCATACAACATGAGTATTTTAACTCACACTGGCACCTGTTGCATACAACATGTGTATCTGAACTCACACTGGCACCTGTTGTATATGACATGAGTATTTTAACTCACACAGACACCTGATGCATATAACATGCATATTTGAACTCACACTGGCACCTGATGCATACAACATGTGTATCTGAACTCACACTGGCACCTGTTGCATTTGACATAAGTATTTTGACTCACACTGGCACCTGTTGCATACAACATGAGTATTTTAACTCACACTGGCACCCGTTGCATACGACATGAGTATTTTAACTCACACTGGCACCTGTTGTATATGACATGAGTATTTTAACTCACACTGGCACCTGTTGCATACGACATGAGTATTTTAACTCACACTGGCACCTATTGCATACAACATGAGTATTTTAACTCACACTGGCACCTGTTGCATACGGCATGAGTATTTTAACTCACACTGGCACCTGATGCATACAACATGAGTATTTTAAATCACACTGGCACCTGATGCATACAACATAATTATTTGAACTCACACTGGCACCTGATGCATACAACATAATTATTTTAGCTCACACTGGCACCTGTTGCATACGACATGAGTATTTTAACTCACACTGGCTCCTGTTGCATACGACATGAGTATTTTGACTCACACTGACACCTGTTGCATACAACATGAGTATTTGAACTCACACTGGCACCTGATGCATACAACATGAGTATTTTAAGTCACACTGGCACCTGTTGCATATAACATGTGTATCTGAACTCACACTGGCACCTGTTGCATATGACATGAGTATTTTGACTCACACTGGCACCTGTTGCATACAACATGAGTATTTTGACTCACACTGGCACTTGTTGGATATGACGAGTATTTTAACTCACACTGGCTCCTTTTGCATATGACAT
Source organism: Hypsolebias coamazonicus (assembly GCA_032273985.1). NCBI lineage: Eukaryota > Metazoa > Chordata > Actinopteri > Cyprinodontiformes > Rivulidae > Hypsolebias > Hypsolebias coamazonicus. The sequence goes on from JAVCKU010000182.1 coordinate 24,642,353, forward strand.
GAGTATTTGAACTCACACTGGCACCTGATGCATACAACATGAGTATTTTAAGTCACATTGGCACCTGTTGCATACAACATGTGTATCTGAACTCACACTGGCACCTGTTGCATACAACATGAGTATTTTAACTTGCACTGGCACCTGATGCATACAAAACGTTTTGGCTGTTGAGCCGTCCTTCTGTCAGAATCCAAAATATTTCAAGTGTTTAAATCCAGCAGGAGAGTGAATTTCATTATCTGTGTTTTCTGCCTAGTCTGCCATGTTGCTGAGGCAGCCGAAGAGCACAGCCGCGCATGGAAATGATGACAAAGATGTGCCTTGGGAATTTCAAAATAAACGCGTATTTTAAAAATGACGATAAGAATCAATGTTTTAGTTTTGCCACAGTATAATGAAATCATTAATCATTTAATTGAGATATTGATGTAAATTCACGTATGATGTAAATTCACGTATTGTTACACCCCTATCCAGTCATCACTGTGGAAGAGGTGGGGTGCACCTTGGACAGGTCTCCAGTCCATCACAGTGACACATAGAGACAAGCGAGACAAACAACCATTCACTCACTCACCTCGGGACAATTTAGAGTCACCAGTCAGTCTAACATGCATGTTTTTGGTCTGTGGGAGGAAACCAGGGTACCTGGAGAAAACCCACGCATGCACTGAGAACATACAAACTCCACCCAGAAAGGTCCCCAGCCGAGATCTGAACCAGCGACCTGCTTGCTGAGAGGCGGCAGCTCTACCAACTGCACCACTGTGCAGGTATTTTCTAACCAACTATTCTTCCATCAGTCACAGCTCAACGAGGCCGTCCCTTTAAGACCTCCAAGAACCAAATTTGCTTTTCTTCTTTTTTAAATCCATCATCCGGCAGAAATATCAAACAGAAAGCCGCCTCACTGGGTCCACAGGCTTCTAGTGACATATTTTCAACATGATGCAAAATTCAATCATCACGACTTGAGAATGTTTTTTATTTCCTTTCACTCTTTCAAAATGAGAAGAAGAGACGTGCATCTGATCTAGTTGCATAGATTTATCTAGTTGTGCTGTAATTTGTTCTGCTGTCGTTTGACAGTTTGGTTGTTGGTTTCATTTAGTTTTTATCTTTTAAAGTCTTGCCGTCATGTCAGAAAGTGAGCAATTTGCGCTTTGGGATGGAAAACAAATGAAATGAAATTGATTTGTGTAACGTTTAAAAACAACAGTTTACACTGACGTTGTCGTGTTTAGTGGCTCCGAATGAATAAATAATTCTAAAAGTGTGAAAAGTACAATAAAGAACACAAACATCTAACTTGTTCTAAACAAGTGTTGCTCTACAGTTTGAGGTGATGTTTAATCTTCAAGGTGCACAAACTGATAAAATCTTGGATTTGGTGTTCAAAGTCAGGGCAGTCCATCTTCTGTCTGGGGAACGGGGTTTAACCAGGAGTCGGGTCACGTCATGTTTGCAGGCGAGGTAAGCACGACGAGCTCTTTTTAATTTACATGCACACAAAGAACAAAGTTAATCTGGATTTTTCTCTTGTAATCACATTGAACATTAGATTAAAGCTGCACTGCAGAGTCTCTAAATCCAAACCCAGTTATCCCCAAAAACAGTTTGCAATTCTAGTTTTCTCTTCATAAATCTATAATTTTTTTAAATGTAAAACAAAAGACACGCGTGCATTTAAACCCAGAGGCGGTGCACCTTCTGCACACAAAAACAGAGCTAGAACAAATGCATTCACTGCATGTGTCAATAAGCAAACAGGCTCAAGCAACGGCGATGGATTTAGAAGAAGTAAACCCAATTACTGAATAAAAACAGCAGCAAGCTTTCTGTAAATAACAGCATTCGGTGTGTGCAAATAATCAGATATAAACTGTGCATAAAGATAAGAATGTGCACGTAAAGAACAAACGCAGCTCTGATGAAAAGAGTTTGAGCTCAGATGAATTGAAGCTTTTCACCTTACGCAGCTTCAGTTTCACATTTATCACATTTATTCACGGCCTTACAACAAACGACTAATAAAAACAAGACGCAGCTAAATTAAATGAAAAGGAATCAACATGTTAACGGCTGTGAATTTTTTTTTTTTTGCAAATTAAATGTGCTGATTGTTTTGGTCCATTTGGTAAGCGTGCATGTTTCGCTGCATCGCACACGTGCACAGGTTGGGACATACCGGGGACGCTAATCAAAGCCAGCAACTGCGCTCGTCCTGCTGAGGAGCGTCGGTACAAATAAATCCTCCTCCTCCTCCTCCTCCTCCTCCTCCTCCTCCTCCTCCTCCTCAGCTGAGCTACACTTTCATTAAAACCAAGTGACAACAGCAATAAAGCAGGACAGAGCGAACGGATCTGCTCGGCCACAGAAGGCACTTACTGTGGAAACGCACTCAACTGTCCCCGAGCACGGAGGCCCCGTGTCCATGAGTTCCCTGAACGCCTCAGAAACTAAACGCCGCAGGAACAATTAGTGCAAATGCATTAGATGTTTCTCCAAATATTTATTTCTGAGGTTTTCTCTTAATCGTCCTTTTTTTTATCCGTTACCGTGAAACACATCTATTCACCGACACTTCTGCTGAGTTAGTGACGCTTTAGCTTTGAATCAATTTATTCCCACACTTGTTTGTAAAAATACTGACTTCCTGTTGTGAAATTTTAATTGCTTCTTTTTTTGTTTCTCACAGTATTTCCCAGCCGGTTGAAGCAGAAGGCCACTCGTCCTGAGCCTGGTTCTGCTGTTAAAAGAGAGTTTTTCCTTTCCACTGTCGCCTTTGTGCTTGCTCAGGATGGGCGACTGTGACGAAGTGACGATTCAACACAATCTGCTTGCTTCATTAGATAGAGAACCTTTAACCGTATTTTCCGCTGTAAACATTGCTTCGCCGTATACGTCGCATCTATTAAGCGTCGCTGCTGACAACCTGAAAATGTGGGCCGGTGTTGTGACAAAAATGGATTGGCTGCCAAATGGCGGCCGCGGGAGCGTGCACGGGAGGATTTTAACAAGATTAACACTTAAGAACAATTATTTGTTTGCTCAAAAATATAGCAAAAGTGTGTCTCAGTCTAACTTTTCCCTAATAAATGCACTTTGACGGCCAAATCAGCTGCATTTTCAAAAGCCGATATGCGGAATGTACATTGATTTTGCTAAATGTGCATTTCTTCTAAATTTAACAAGATAACCACCTAAAACAATTGTTTGTTTGCTCCACCTTACAGCAAATACGTGTCTCGGTTGAAGTTTTATTTAATAAATGCACTTCAATGGTCAAATCAGTTGCATTTCACTGGGGCGGCGCAGTGAAATGCAACTGATTTCACTGTTGCTACATGCGAGCTGGACAAAAGGGCTCTATGGCAGGCCGATTGTGTCATTTAGCCACTTTTACTTATTACATGACACAACAGCATGCCATACAACTCGAATGCTATCTAGAGGCTGAAAATGGTAGTATTCAATATTTTCAGTTAGAATGAATGAAAACGGTCATAACTCGGCCAAAAAGTGATTTATGAATATGGAAAAAATCCATAAATATGTTGCTTTGGTGTATAAGTTGCAGGGCATGCAAATTATGAAAAAAAATGCAACTTATAGGCCATAAAATATGGTAAGGCTTTTGTAATGTATGCGAATGCTTTTGTTTGGTGCCCTGAGGCGACGTCTGTTGAGACTTGGCGAAATATCAATAAACTGAACTGAATTGAATTTCTTGCATGATTTGAACACCTTATTGTTTTCCCACCAACATTTCTACAGACCCTCAGTGGTTTTACGTACACGCCAGGGTCAGCTGCTGATATGATAAGTATTTCAACTGCCGAAGATGAATACTGACACCTGCTCCACCTCCTCATACGTCCCGTGAAGGTTTTTTATTTTTTGCACCGAAGCCTCCAGACCAGATCTGGGAAAGAATTTTGAACGAGAGCATCTCCTCCACAGCAGTTTGCGCCACTAAACACCATATGTTAGCATGGAATAGCAGGTGGCTAAAAACTGCAGGAAGTATTTCTCCAGTCCAGCCGATAACTGAAGCCAAAGGTGAAATCAAATCAAGTATTTCAGCCTGAAGCGTCTCAAACTGGAGAAAAAACAAATGCAGGGTCTCCTACATGTATTTGTGCTTGCCTTGTACTTGTAGCTGTTTGCTTCTGCCAAAACAGTTGGATGGCTGCAACAATTTGCTTGTAAAAATCACACAATGTGAACAAACAATATATACAAAAAGTTTAAAATACTAAAAACAATATGGATTAAAATGCATGTGTTATTTACAATTAAATCATATTTCCTATTAAATTTCTGCATTTTTCCTTCAGCTGCTAACAAGCCACCACACAAAATGTCTATGCTTTGTCGGCTGCTGGAATCCTTGCGCTCGAGCTCTTTTTGTCTCGTCCTGAACTCGGCTGGATTCTTGGTTGCCAACAGATCGGTCTTCGGCGACTCATCCGAACCCACATCCTCCAATCCCCTCATCATCAGCCCGCCGTTTTCAGGGACCAATTAACCGGTCAACACAACCGCTTTTCCTGCTGACGTCTTCTTTTCACAGCAGCTCTTCACTGCGGCATGCCCGGACAACCGAGTGGAACTAATAAAGTGGCAGAAATGGAGCTCAGCTCGTGTTTTAAGACAATGGAAGAAGTGTAGGTGGTGTAGCCTTGAGAGGGCTATAAAACATAAGTACGTGGCTTTCTATAGCTCTCTACCCTCCTGATACCCAATTTAAACTCCTGTAAGTGACACTTCCTACCCTCAGGGGTGAGCATGAATTTATTCTCATCTACAAATAGGCTAAACAATGCCAAAGAAAGCAGAGGGAGAGGCACGAGCTACAAATTAGATGAATAATAGTGTAAATTACACAGAATAGCCTCCTTTGCAATTGAGCTGCCTTCAGCAGAAAAAGCTACAATGGCTGTGAGACGCTGAATATGTATAAGGTGTCGTCTGCAGCCGATGTGGTCTGAGGGGAAAGCACTTTCACTTTTTTTTATTAAACTAATTTGTATTCTATGCACGTGCACGCAGAAGAGCAAGAGCTGGAAGAACGGAGGATTAAAACAAGCAAGAAGGGAAAAAAAGCCCCCATTTCTTTCTTCTTGCTCGTTTTAATCCCCCTTTCTTCTCGCTGTTTTTCCTCCATTATGTCCAGACACAGCAGCTGAGGAGGTGATCATTCTCCTCTTACCCACCATGCATCAGGGCTGAAACACCAACCAAGAAGGGAAAAACTAACACTTTCCCTTTGGATTTTAGAGCGTCATAAATTTCCAGACTATGTGAACATGTGAGATAATGAATGTTTTATCAAATGCTGAAAGCTTTAAATTTCTACTTGGGTACTAACAAAAGTTAGCAAAGTCATAAAACTGATTCTAAACTTTAAAGAAAAACAAGCTTTATGTCTCTTTGAGGTGTTTGTTCAAAAGCTCCACTTGCTGCTGAAAAAGTTGCTTAACTCACACAAACATGTCTGCAGCATTAACAAAAAAAAAAACAAAACAAATAAAACAAATAACGGATCATCTTGTTCTATTTACCTCATAAAAATTGCACAGCATTTTCATATATAAATATATTCAAGCACTGGACATTATTTCAGCATTAACTTTTCACAATACACACCACAATACCACATGTGGTGCGTATGACAATAAAAGAACCTTGAATCCTTGAATATCTCATGTCCATCTGGATGGATTTAAATGAAGCTCATGTAAAATCAGTGATGCACGTCTCCAACTGAATCACTTTTAGAACCATGCCAGTTCAAGATGGCATTACGGATAATCAACCTTTGCAAACACAAAAATATATTTAGTTTATTCTGTATATTTATTTATATAGTGCCAAATCACATCAAAGTTGTCTCTGGGCACTTTACTACAGGTAGTCCCCGACTTACGGCGGTCTCGACTTATGGCGAGTCGACTTTACGAACGCGCTCCCGATAAAAAGCATTGCTTTGAAGTTACGGCGTTTATGCGACTTTACACCAAAAATACAGTAGGAGGGAGGGGGTTGACACGCGCTCAGCGGAAACTTACAGGAGGGAGGGGGGACCTTGACGCCCTGGAAACTTACAGGAAACCTCAGGCAGACCGGAGACCGGAGCAGAGGAGGTCAGGAGGGGCTAATATGCTAAATATGCTAACTCTGGACCGCA